>CAUYLG010015919.1:0-98541 GCA_963573385.1 Cacajao melanocephalus
CAATCAAATTAGAACTCAGGATTAAGAAACTAACTTAGAACCGCACAACTTCATGGAAACTGAACAACTGGCTCTTGAATGTTGACTGGATAAACAATGAAATGAAGGCAGAAATAAAGCTGTTCTTCAAAACCAACGAGAATGAAGACACAATGTACCAAAATCTCTGGGACACGTTTAAAGCAGTGTCTAGAGGAAAATTTATAGCAATAAATGCCCACATGAGAAGCAAGGAAAGATCTAAAATTGACACCGTATCATCAAAATTGAAAGAGCTAGAGGAGCAAGATCAAAAAAACTCAAAAGCTAGCAGAAGACAAGAAATAACTAAGATCAGAGCAGACCTGAAGGAGATAGAGACACAAAAAAAACCCTTCAAAAAAAAAAAAAATCAATAAATCCAGGAGCCGGTTTTTTTAAAAGATCAACAAAATAGACCCCTAGGCAGATTAATAAAAAAGAATAGAGAGAAGAATCAAATAGATACAATAAAAAAATGATAAAGGGGATATCACCACCAATTCCACAGATATACAAACTACCATCAGAGGTTACTACAAAGAACTCTACGCACAAAAACAAGTAAACCTGGAAGAAATGGATAAATTCCTGGACATTTGCACCCTCCCAAGCCTAAACCAGGAAGAAGTCAAAACCCTGAATAGACCAATAACAAGGGCCAAAGTTGAGACAGCAGTTAATCACCTACGAACCAAAAAAAGCCCAGGTCCAGATGGGTCCACAGCCAAATTCTACCAAACATACAAAAAGGAGCTGCTACCACTACTTCTGAAACTATTCCAAACAATCTAAAAAGAGGGAATCCTTCCCACATCATTTTATGAGACCAACATCATCCTGATACCAAAACCCAGCAGAGACTCAACAAGAAAACTAAACGTCAAGCCAATATACATGATGAACATAGATGCACAAATCATCAATAAAATACTGGCAAACCAAATCCAGTGGCATATCAAAAAGCTTATCCAATCACAATCAAGTAGGCTTCATCCTGGGGATGCAAGTCTGTTTCAACATACCAAGTCTATAAATGTAATCCACCACATAAACAGAACCAAAGACAAAAACTACATGATTATCTCAAAAGATGCAGAGAAGGCCTCTGACAAAATTCAACAGCCCTTTATGTGAAAAACTCAATAAACTAGGTATTGACGGAACATATCTCAAAATAATAAATGCTATTTAAGACAAACCCACAGCCAATATCATACTGAATGGGCAAATCTGGAAACATTACCTTTGAAATCTGGCACTAGACAAGGATGCCCTCTCTCACTACTCCTATTCAATATAGTATTGGAAGTTCTAGCCAGAGCAATCGGGCAAGAAGAAGAAATAAAGAGTATTCCATTAGGAAAGGAGGAAGTCAAATTGTCTCTATTTGCAGACAACATGATTGTATGTTTAGAAGACCCCATTGTCTCAGCCCAAAATCTCCTGAAACTGATAAGCAACTTCAGCAAAGTCTCAAGATACAAAATCAATGTGCAGAAATCACAAGCATTCCTAGACACCAATAGCAGACTTAAAGAAAGCCAAATCAGGAATGAACTCCCATTCACAATTGCTACAAGGAGAATGAAATACCTAGGAATACAACTAACAAAGGATGTAAAGGACTTCTTCAAGGAGAAATACAAACCACTGCTCAAAGAAGTAAGAGAGGACACAAACAGATGGAAAAACTTTCCATGCTCATGGTTAAGAAGAATCAATATCGTGAAAATGGCCATACTGCCCAAAGTAATTTATAGATACAATGCTATCCCCATCAAGCTACCTATGACCATCTTCACAGAGCTGGAAAAAACCACCTTAAACTTGATATGGAACCAAAAGAGAGCCTGCATAGCCAATTCAATTCTAAGCAAAAAGAACAAAGGTGGAAGCATCATGCTACCTGACTTCAACTATACTACAAGGCTACAGTAATCAAAACAGCATGGTACTGGTACCAAAACAGAGATATATAGAACAATAGAAAAGAACAGAGGCCTCAGAAGTAACGCCACGCATCTACAACCATCTGATCTTTGGCAAATCTGACAAAAACAAGCCATGGGGAAAGGATTCCCTGTTTAATAAATGATGTTGAAAAAACTGGCTGGCCATGCGAAGAAAGCAGAAATTGGACCCCTTTCTGACACCTTACACTAAAATTAACTCCAGATGGATCAAAGACTTAAACATAAGACCTAACACCATAAAATTCCTAGAGAAAAACTGAGGCAAAACCATTCAGGACATAGGCATAGGCAAGGACTTCATGATTAAAACATCAAAAGCATTGGCAACAAAAGCCAAAGTAGACAAATGGGATATAATTAAGCTCCAGAGCTTCTGCACGGCAAAAGAAACAATCATTAGAGTGAATCAGCAACCAACACAATGGGAAAAAACTTTTGCCATCTACTTATCTGACAAAGGGCTAACATCCAGAATCTACAAAGAACTAAAACAGATTTACAAGAAAAGAGCAAACCTATTCAAAAATGGGTGAAGGATATGAACAGACACGTTTCAAAAGACATTTATGAGGCCAACAAACATGAAAAAATGCTCATCATCACTGGTCATTAGAGAAATGAAAATCAAAATCACATTGAGATACCATCCCATGCCAGTTAGAATGGCAATCATTAAGAAATCTAAAGACAACAGATGCTGGAGAGGATGTGGAGAAATAGGAACACTTTTACACAGTTGGTGGGAGTGTAAATTAGTTCAACCATTGTAGAAGACAGTGTGGTGATTCCTCAAGGACCTAGAAATGGAAATTCCATTTGACCTACGATAATTTTAAGGGATATGCAAAATAAAAAGATGTAAATTGTTACATCAAAAATTCAACAGTTGGGATGGGTAGTAGAGTAAAAATGTACAGTTTGTGTGTGGGTGTGTGTGTGTGATCACTATCAACCTGTTTTTAGATTAAAACTATCTGATACAACTATAAATGATTTTAGTTTGTTTCATGATAACCCCAAAGCAACAATCTATAGTAGATCACAAAAAACAAAAAGCAAGATATCAAAATACACCATTCATGAAAATCACTTCACCACAAAGGAAGACAGAAAAGAATGAAAGAACAAAACAAAAAGTCTTTAAAAGTAGAAATCACTTAACAAATTGTCAGTAGAAAATGCTTACTTATTAGTAATTACCCTGAATTTAAATAAATTAAATTTTCCAATTGAAAGATATAGAGTGGCTGAATATATTAATACATCTTGGGATTAAGTACATTAATTATCATTAGGCTTTAGATACACCTTGATGGTGTTTATAAATTGAATATTATAAAGTTTCATTGTTTTTCCTGGCACACAGAAATGAAATTAACTCTTGCATTTTGATATACCTCCTGTAACTCACTTCTTAATTCTTATTTGTAGATTATTTTGGATTGTATGTATATAAAGTCATATATTTGAATAAGCATGAATTTATTTCTTTTCCAGTTCTTACTGTTTTTAATTCTTTTTGCCATCTTTGCTGATTACAAACAAGCATCCTTGTCTTACTCATAATCAGAGAGAGAAAGTTTGCAACATTTCACCATTCAACTTTATTTTCACTGTAGTACTTTACAAAATTCCTCTATCAAGTTGAAGAGTTTCCTTTCCATTTTGACTTTACTAAAATATTTTCTTTTTAAACCTTGATTTATCAAATCCAATTTCTGTATCTATTCAGTTATGTTTCTTTTTCTTTCTTCCATTAATCTATTATACTACATGTATTGATTTTATCGTGTTAAACCAAACCTGAATTCCTAGAATGAATCTACTTTGGTTGTATTGTCTTTTTAAATATTACTGGATTAGGTTTCTCATATTTGAAGATGTTTTTATCCATGTTATATGAGTTACATTGGACTCCAATTTTTCCTTGATATCCTTATCAGATATGTCGAGATAATATTCAACTCCTAAAATAAATTCAAATAGATATCTTATTTATTTACTTTTTAGAGGCAAGGTCTTACTCTGTCATTCAGGCTGGATCACTATAGATAGAAGCTGTGATCTCAAATGGGCACTCTATCTCTGAACTCCTGGGCTCAAGTGATTCTTCCACCTAAGCCTCCTCAGTAGCTGTAACTACAGGTATGCACCACCAAGCCTGGCTAATTTATTTTTATTTTTTCTATAGACAGGGCCTCGCTATGTTTTCCAGACTGGTCTAGAACTCCTGGGCTCAAACAATCCTCCCTCCTTAGCCTTCCAAAGTGTTAGGATTACAGGAGTGAGCCACCTCACCTGGCCAGATTTCTTATTATTTGGAATTTACATATAGTTAGCTATTTTAACTTTGTAAGGATTCAGCAATAAGTTATCTGCAGCTGTACTTTGCTGGAAAGTTTTTAACTGGAGATTTAATTTACTTAAAGTTGAATAGATTACAGTTTTGAAAGAGTTTAGAAGACTACTCAAAATTTTAATTTCTCAAATTAGCAATAATTATTCTTTTGTGGAAATCTGTACATGTCATCTATAGTGCTAATGTATTGTCACAGAGTTGTTTACAAAAATATGGGTATATAACCTTATAATCTCTCTCCAACATTGTTTTTGTAATAATATTATTAATATCAGCAGGACTTGCAGGATGTTCACTTTTTAAATCGTTACATCTGCTCTTAAGAATTTTTTAATCTCTTGGGGGAAAAAATAAAACAAACATCGTGGGCTTTCTAAGAAAAGGAGGACTCTATGTTTACATGATATTCTGAGTGAGCAAACATTCCAAATTTTACTAAATGATATAATATGTGTTTCTCTCATCTTTCTCATATTAACCTGCACAGAGATGGAGAGTCTTAGCCAATCTAGTACACATTGTGATGCCTCACTGACAACCAATCTTGAGGCCTTTGTCAAAAAAGTTACCACTTCAACAGTAAGGTGTAATCCAAATAAAAATAAGTAATTTTTGAAGCATTTTTTTAATGTCAAAAGATAGGTCTTTCATTGCGTTTAGCAAGACTTGCTTTTACAATTATGTTTTCTGATTGAATAAGGTAAAATATTTAACTCCATCTTGGCCAGATTAGAATGCCTTTTAGCAAAATTATTTTTTATAAAGCCTTTTAGTTAAAACTTTACCATTTAGTGACTTACCTTTGCAGAGCACATTGCTCTGTTTCATTCTCAACTACAACATTTGCATAAAGTATAATGCTTTCAATTGTGTGTGACAAGCTACACTGACTACTCACCTCCTCTTTGGTAGAAGAATATTAGGAGCTGAATGCTCTCTGAATATTCAGCCTTTTTTATTAGTTGTCTTCATCATCAAATCTTGGTTCTGTCTTGTTATCAAGACTATCTCTGCATCAAGAAGGAATTTGTTACCAGCCAAAAAAGAGGAGGTTTTTAATTCATTGCTTTCTCTCTCTAAACATCTCGGGCATTGCAAAAATAAAAATCAAAAACAAAGAAAGCTACTGTGGTTCCCAGCTATGCCTTTAGAATTTGCTATAACCACCTAATCCTTTGTGTTCTCTGGGGTGAGAGTGGTGAGCATAGAATTCATCTTTCCACATTCTTTCTGCCAGTTGTGTTTCAATGACAAAAATACTAACACAATGGAAAGAACAAAGAATAAAATAAATTAATATTGAAACAATATCCTCTCCTTCATTATCATTCTTTTCTAATTACTTCCCCTGACCCTAAATTTCTTAAAAACTACTTTAAATTCACCAATACATGTGTATGCCTGATAGGGTTTTTCTTCCATGTACAATTTCTATGACTCAATAAAACAATGTGCTAAAATTGAACATGTACCATTTGGAGTGATACGGGCTTAGGTTTGACTTCCAGCTTTGACACATGCTGGCCTGGTGGACCTGAGCTAGTCAGTTAATCCCTGTTGCTTCTATTCTTTCATTCATTAAAGGGGGAAATAGGAGCTTCCACACAGTATTGTTCTGGGGATTGTAATTAACATATTTATAATTATTGTTGCACAGAAGAGAATCAATAATTTTGCCATCAATAATTATAGAATAATGAGTATTGTCTTGCTACACAGTATCTTTCTTTTGATTCATACTATACATGAACATACCATGTTATAGAAAAGAGATTTGTTTTCCTTTTCATCATAACATGAATAAGAACCAATATGAATAACTATTCTAAGGAATTGTTTTACTGAAGAAGCCCATTCACTATCTCTGATAATTTTTAAAAGTAGAATTTGAAAGTAGTATAATAGATAGAAAAGTAAGGCCTTAATTATTTTTAATGGAAGGCTCTAGAAGTCATGAGGATTAGAATTGTCTTCTCCAATTCTACTCCATTTACCACAGATTCATGGAGCTCTAAATTATAGTTAGAGATCACTTTCATTTTGCTACAGTTTTTTCATGAAGCTTTTTTTCCCTCAATTAAGATTGTCAGGATAGTATTAGGAAGTAGAGGAAGGCTTTAGTTCTATAGGAGGCATATTCAAATTATGGGTAAAATGAAATCAACAATTACTATTTGTGTGATATCCAAAACTGAGTATAGAATATGTTTCTGAGATGAATCAGCAAAAAATTGAATATAACATCAAGTGTTGAGAAGTGGGAAAATAACTTACCTATACCCCCAGACTTTTAAGCCAAACTTGGAAAAGCAAGAAAAGGAAAAAGACAAGAAAATAATACAGAAAGGAAACAAATTTTAGTGAGTATATCTTTAATTTTCTTGTTTGTTCTAGCCAGAACTTTTCATTAGGGGTATGTCTACCTTTCTGACTGAAAGTAAAATTGGAAGTAGAATAATAAATACAAAGTCAGCCCCTAATTACTTTTAAGGGAAGGTTCTAGAAGGTGTTACAATTAGGAGTTTTTCTTCCAAACATAATCTTTTTTACCACAGATTGATATGGCTCAAGATCTCGGAGAACACTATCCCTTTAGTTATGATAGAACAGGGCTCAGTAACTGCCTTTTATCCACATGATCATTAGCCGTTAAATAACATATTCTTATTTTCTAAAGAAACTAATTCTTAGAGTGATTCAATAATTCTTCAAGAGATGGCAGAATTTTAATGGCATTCAACTTAAATATATTTTTTATCTTTTAAGTCCTATGGACCTTACTTTATAGGCAATACAGTCTCAAGACCACTGAAGATCAAACACTTCAAGGTACTTACTCATCTTTTATCCAACTTTTCTACGCTTGCATACATGTGTACCCCACCCTATAGATATGTGTTATTCCAGAGTCACGGTATTGCAGTTTTACAATATCATTATACCTTCAATGTGATTTCAAAGAATAGGTATATTGGTCCATCCTCACGCTGCTATAAAGATACTACCAAAGACTGGGTAATTTATAAGAAAAGAGGTTTAATTAACCCACAGTTCCACAAAGCTGGGGAGGCCTCTGGAAACTTACACTTATGGCAAAAGGGAAAGGGGGAAGCAAGGACCTTCTTCACATGGCAGCAGGAAAAAGAAGAGTGTATGTAGAAGGAAATGTCAAATACTTATAAAATTATCATCTCCTGAGAACACACTCGCTATCATGAGAACGACATGGGGGAACCTCCCACCCCATGATCCAATCACCTCTCACCAGATCTCTTCCTCAACACTTGGAAATTACAATTCAAGATGACATTTGGGGGGAGACACAAAGCCAAACCATATGAATGCATAACATGTATTGAGGTCTTACTCTTATGTAATAACTATGTTAACATGTTTTAATCATTGTTTTACATAAATTCACCAGCAACCTGGAGAAACTGGCAATATTTTAAGATCAGGACTAATCTCTTCAATGTGACTACCTGTTAAGCAGTTACGAGTAGAGTTGCTGGAAAGGATGGAAGTTGTAGCATGATTAGAAGTAAGTTTGCTTAGGGACTCAAGACAAAGATGGATATGTAATGCATGCAGAAAAACAAGGCTCCGGGTGAAAACAAAGAGTGCTGACAGAGTGTACACAATTATGTATCTTTTTCCAATGCAGTAATATAGATGGGAAGTAAAAGGCTATAAAATAATATGAATTTTAAAACCTCAGTCAAAAGGGGCTTTTGAAGTTATTTTGTCCAGTATTCCACTTAACATAAAAGTCACCACTGGGAAAATGTATAAAGGTAGGTTAATTCATAGAGTAGAATGATAAAACTTTAGGTATTAAACTATGGCCAACAACTACTACTAAAAGCAAATACAACATAAAGAGGGATTGTGAGAGAGCCGGTGAAGACAGTTGCATAACAAAAAGACTATTCAAGGAGGAGTTGTGTCCTTAGTGGTGAGACTCAAGGCATGGTCCTTCCAATGATCAGATAATATAAAGTGGACATAGAAGTGAATGGATGCCAGCAGTGTCAGAAGAGATACCTAAATCAGGGTGTGACTGAAGGACACGCTGTCAGAAGAGATGCTATAGAAATTGGTCAGTTGAAATAAAGAAGGACATTACAGGCTAAAAGAAGTAGGGGCAAAAAATAAAGTGGCAGAAAAAAATGTAAATATTGTATTGCCAGCACCTTTATAAATGACTAGCCCTTACTCAAAAATTATACAGTGAAGGCACCTCATAAGTCTAGCATATTAAATATAAAAGCTTATATTTTATCCTGAAGACAAAGTAGAAATGGGGAAAATTGATTGTGGTGATATTTATTTTAAACCAGAAGAATTAGCTTGAAGTTATTTCAGAAATTCCTATGAGAAATGTTAAACGTTTGAAACGAGACAGTGGTGGTGAAATACAGAGGATTTTTCATTTGTTAAATTAATAGAGCTGGTGATGTAAGCAGAGTGGCATTTTCTGGCTTAAACTGCCAGGAAAACTGGTATTCTCAGGCTCTAAGTCATTTAGTATTTTTTTTCAAAAATCACTTAGCAAGGGCTATGTGTAGAGGGATTCTGTATTAGATATGTTAATTTTGAGCAACCTCAAGGAAAGAGATGTCTGAAAGTCAATTGAATAAACAGCATGTGACTTGCAAAAAGAGAGTTGGGCCAAGTTCAGTTTATAATGAAACACTTAGAAGAGTGAACTAATTACACACACACACAAACACACACACACACAGTCATATCTTAATAGTAACAAAATGTGTTTGAGACTTTTTAAATTCTCATATGGGAAAGATATTTAATAGTAAATCACATCTTCATTTTCTTTGAGAGAGAAAAGCCATGCCCTGGTTTCCTACATATGGTAGTTGTCCATTGATATCAGGCTATGCTTTTATGCTTTCACTGTAAAGCTATCTTTAGATATACGTAAGGATTTTTTTAGGATTTTATCATTAATGTAATATATCCATAATTAAAATTTATAGATAGAAATGAATACATATTTGATTCTTGCCCAAGGGATCTAAAACTACAGTTTGTCGTGTTTATTGCTACCTCTGGCAGACTCACGGGAGATGTATGTTTATATATAAAACTCATAATAATAGTTGCACTTATTACTGCCATTGGAGACACATTAGGTATAAAATCAGCACAAAAAAAAAAATGCTGAGCTTTCAGGTTTTTGGAGTAATAAGATGCTTATAGCCAAACTGAAAAAGCCTTAACTAAAGAGTTGTGCCTTGCACTATGAGTTGAAATTCAATAAGCTGAGGTTTTTATTGAACCATGAGAAAACAGAGTAACCAAACTTTCATAAAACATGCTTTTTTTGCAAGTCACACATGTTTTTAATCTAGAAACCATAGCTACTGAATTGTACAATGTGAATTTATTCAGTGGCATATTACTACAAATTAAAAACAATCAATAAATCAAATATAGAGATCAAAGTAAAATCTTCAGATTGTGACGCTAATATTTATTTAAATGCTCAGCTTGAAGGTCTTTAAAATTGAAATAGAGACAAAGAGAATATAAGACTTTATTGAGTTTGGCATGAAACCTATACTTTCAACACCAAAAACCAAATATTCATGACATCACAAAAGTGCTCCAGGCTACAGGCAAACCTAAGAATCTAAGAGAAAGAAGAGATTAAGAATTTCTAGTTATGATCTGTATGCTATAAACAGATTATGTTTTCCCCTGGTACAAAGAGTCCATCACATAATCAAGAGTGGTTTATCAATTCCTGCAGTAGAATAAAGAACATGAAAGAAATATAGAACATTTTAGTTGTCCAGAATACTAATCCAGCAAAACATGGCAATAATAATGATAATGATAAAATGAAAAATACCATTAATCTGTTCAACGTGTCATCAATACTGTAAATGAAGAATCCTCTTCTACCATAAAAAACTCAGGAAAAGGCTTCTCCACTATGGGATGCTTCTCATCTCTTTTCAAATATGTATAATGGAAAGTGACAGCATCTTTTAACATCTGCCCATCTTCATCAAGTTAGAGTCAACTGAGTAAAACAACTAGGTGGACATTATCTCCTAAATTTATTCTTCAATTCTATTCTTCAGTTCTATTCTTCCAAAACTATGTGATTACTGTAAAAATGACTTTTCCAGAAGGCATGTCAATCTATCAACTATATTGAAATATCTGTACTCTCTAGCTAAAATTTCTAAGTTCTACGAGGTAATGTTTTCACTTTTCAAAAATCTTCCCAAATTATGAACTTAATGGATACTGTTTTGAAAAACTGAAAAGACTCATAAAAGGAGCAGACTAAAAATGCCCAACTTGCCCTCTACAATTTTGATTGTATATTCTTTACCTACTAGGAAAACAGAATCCCACTTTATTAATAATATTGGTAAGGAACATATATTTAGGATAACAAATAGTATCTCATTCTTTCTTCTGTACAACTAATAACGCCTCTCAGGAATCATAATTCTGAGCAGCACAATGTAGTTAAATATAGAAATATGTAAAAGGTGGTATGAATTTCAGAATGTAAAGGTCACAATGGGAATTGATGGATTCTGGCCGAGTCATTAGTGTACCCTTAGGTTTGTTTCACTATTTCTGGTACAGATTCAATATCAGACTACATTAGATTAACTAGAACAACCTCTACTTTTCATAGTAAAATGCCCAGGCTTCAGCATGAAAAATATACCCTCAGGCTAGAAGATAAATTCAACCTTTAAGTGTTTAAGTTCAAGTTGCATAGAAGCAGACCATTTTGAAATCCACCAAGGTAAAGAGTCTTAGGGGTCCGAAATACACTAGGAAAAGCAAAATGTAGGTAAGAACTGAAAAAAGAAAATGTACATTGCTAAGGAAAAACCAGGAATAACTCCCAATTCTAAGACTATTATGGTCTATACCTGCAGATAAAACAATAGGAGAAATAGTTCCTTATTGTAAGCATAGGGTCATTTGTTAATGATACAAAAACTGGAAAACAGAAAAAAAGTCTAATAATAAGAATCCAGATTAAAAATGTTAAGAGTTACATAATGTTATATAAAAAATCAATATACATTCAAAATCTGATAAAATTACAAAAATAAATTTAAGTACCAAGAGGGGCCAAAATGGACAACTAGAAGCACCTGCAGTCCGTGGCTCTCACGAAACGGTGAGTGAATTCTGTACCTTCAACTGAGGTATCCAGGTTCTGATATTGGGACTGAGTTAGCAGATTGCTTGACCCATGGAGAGTGAGGGAAAGCAGGTTGAGGCCAGGAGAGGCAAGGAGGCAGGGAAGCCTCCACTGCTAGCCAAAGGAGGTGGTCAGTGATTGTGTGACCCTTCCCAAGAAACCATGTTTTTCCTATAGATCTTTGCAACCCAAGGATATGGAGATCCCCTTGGGAGCCCATGTCACCAGAGGCTTGTGTCCAAAGCACAGAGCTGTGCAGAGTCTCAACAGAGTGGCCACTTGCTCAGGCATACAGGGAAACCCAGGATTTTTGCATTCTCCACCTTAGGAATTCTGGCAAGGCAAGAGATCCCATGGATTTTTCTAGGAAGGCGCCTGAATCCAGAAAGCCAAGTAGTGTCATTCTGCAGGCTCCACTCCCATAGCACCTCACAAATTAAGACCCACTGGCTTGGAATTCCAGCTGGCCAGCAGCAGCAGGCTGGAGACAGCCTGAGATGGACCGAGTTCCATCAGGAGGGGCAGCTGCCACATTTGTGGTTCAAGTTAGCAGTTCTAACCTGCTGGCACCAGAGACCAGAGGGATTCTCCCCAAGGAAGCCCAGCTGCTGTGCCTGATTGTGGCCAGTCTGCTTCTTTAAGTGGGACCCCCAGTACATCCCTCCTCACTGGGAAGGGCCTCTCTGAAGGAATTTCAGCAACTCCAGTCAGAGTTATACAAATAAAACTCTGCTCTCTTTCTGGGATGGAGTCCCCAGGGCCAGGGGCAGCTGCAGTCTCTGTGATTCAGCTGACTTAGTCTTTCCAGGCTGCTGGCTCTGTAGAGGCTGGGCAGTCAGTGCAGTGCACCTGCTCTGCCAAGGGACAGCCAGGCTGCTTCTTTAAGTGAGTCTCTGATTACATTTCTCCTGACTCAGTGAGACTTCCCAACAGTGGTCTCCAGACACCTCCTATGGAGGCATTTAGTTGGCTTCAGGTCAGTGCCCCCCGAGACAGAGTTCCCAGAGGAAGGAGCAGGTTGCCATCTTTGCTTTTTGCAGCCTTCCCTGGTGATGCCTGCAGATGCAGGAGGGGCTGAGGTGACTAAGTTCTGTAGTGAAACCCCAGCTGACTGCAACAGCCCTACTGGAAGAGTGGCCTGACTGCTAAAACAAACAAACAGAAAGCAACAACAACATCAACAAGAAAGACCACGGAAAAACCTTATTCAAAAGTCAGTAACCTCAAAGACCAAAGCTAGATAAACCCATGCAGATGAAAAAGAATCAAAGCAAAAATGCTGAAAACTCAAAAAGCCAGGGTGCTGCTTCTCCTTCAAATGACCACAATATCTCTCCAGTAAGAGCACAGAACTGGGCTGAGTCCAAGATGGCTGAAAGTAGGCTTCAGATGGTGGGTAATAACAAACTTTGTTGAGCTAAAAATGCATGTTCTAACCCAATGCAAAGAAGCTAGCAATCAAGATAAAACAATACAGGAACTAATAACCAGAATAGCCAGTTTACAGAGGAACATGATCAACCTGATGGAGCTAAAAAACATGAGAACTTCACAAGACAATCACAAGTATCGATAGCAGAATAGACCAGTGAAGGAAAGACTCTCAGAGCCTGAAGATTATCTTTCTGAAATAGACAGGCAGACAAGAATAGAGAAAGAAAGGATGAAGAGGAACAAACAAAACCTCCAAGATATGTGGAAGTATGTAAAAGACTGAACCTATGACTAATTGGGGTACCTGAAAAAGATTGAGAGAATGGAACTAAATTAGAAAACATGCTTCAGGATATCAACCAATGGAACTTCACCAACTCAGCAAGACAGGCCAACATTTGAATTCAGGAAACCCAGAGAACCACAATAAGATCAACCCTAAGACACTTAATCATCAGATTCTCCAAGGTCAAAATGAAACAAAAAATGTTAAGGGCAGCCAGAGAGAAAGGTCAAGTTACCTACAAAGGGAAACTCATCAGACTAACAGCAGACATCTCAGTGGAATACCTGCAAGCCAGAAGAGATTGGGGGCCAATATTCAACATTCTTAAAGAAAATAATTTCATATCCAGCCAAACTAAGCTTCATAAACAAAGGAGAAATAATATCCTTTTCAGACAAGCATACACTGAGGAAATATGTCAGCATGAGGCCTCCCTTGCAAAAGCTCCTGAAGGAAGGACTAAATGTAGAAAGGAAAAACCATTACCAGCCACTACAAAAGCACACTAAAGTATACAGACCAGTGACACTATGAAGTGACCACATAAACAAGTCTGCGAATTAATGAACTAGCACCATGATGACAGGATCAAATTCACATATAACAATAGTAACTTAAATGTAAATGGGCTAAATGCCTAATTAAAAGACACAGAATGCCAAGCTAGATAAGTCATCAAGACCCGTTGGTATGCTGCTATCTTTAAGATATCCATTTCATGTACAAAGACATACATAGGCTCAAAATAGATAGATCAAGGAAAATTTACCAAGCAAATGGAAAACAGAAAAAAAGCAATTCTAGTTTTTGACAAAACAGACTTTGGGCGATGCACAGTGGCTCACACTTGTAATCACAGCATTTTGGGAAGCCGAGGCAGGTAGATCACCTGAGGTTGGGAGTTTGAGACCAGTCTGGCCAACATGGAAAAACCTTGTCTCTCCTAAAAATACAAAATTAGCCAGGCATGGTGGCACATGCCTGTAATCCCAGCTACTTGGGAGGCTGAGGCAGGATAATCACTTGAACCTGGGAGGCAGAAGTTACAGTGAACCAAGATGGCAGCATTGCACTCCAGTGTTGGCAACAAGAGTCAAACTACATCAGAAAACAAAACAAAACAAAACAAAACAAAACAGACTTTAAACCAACAAAGACCAAAAAAAAAGACAAAGAAGCTCATTACATAATGTTAAAGGGTTTTATTCAACAAGAAGAGCTAGCTATCCTAAATATATATGCACCCAATACAAGAGCACCCAGATTTATAAAGCAAGTTCTTAAATACCTTCAAAGAGACTTAGACTCTCACACAATAATAGTGGTAGACTTTAACACCCCACTGACTAATATTTTAGACAGATTGTTGAGACAGAAAATTAACAAAGATATTCTGTACCTGAACTCAGCTCTGAATCAAGCAGACCTGTTAGTTATCTACAGCACTCTCCACCTAAAAACAAGGGAATCTATAGTATTCTCATTGCCACATGGCACTTACTCTAAAATTGATCACATAATAGGAAGTAAATCACTCCTCAGCAAATATAAAAGAACTTAATTCATAACAAACAGTCTCTTAGACCATGGCGTAACCAAATTTGAACTCAACGTTAAGAACCTTACCCAAAACCACATAACTACATGGAAATTGAACAACCTCATCCTGAATAACTCCTAGGTAAATAACGAAATGAAGGCAGAAATCAAGAAGTTATTTGAAACTAATGAGAATAAAGGGACAATATACCAGAATCTCTGGGATGCAGCTAAAGCAGTGTCAAGAGGGAAATTTATAGCACTAAATGCCCACATCAAAGAGCTAGAAAGATCTCAAATCAACAACCAAATATCACAACAAAAAGAAGTAGAGAACCAAGGGCAAACAAACCCCAAAGCTAGCAGAAGAGAATAACCAAGAGCAGAGCAGAACTGAAGGAAATACAGACACACATAAAAAAAAACTTTTTAAAAAATCAATACATCCAGGAGCTAGTTTTTTTGAAAACATCAATAAAATAGACCACTATCTAGACTAAAAAAGAAGAAAAGAGAGAAGAATCAAATAGACACAATCAAATGATAAGCAGGATATCACCCCTGACCCCACAGAAATAAAAACAACCATGAGCCAATACTGTAAACACTTCTATGCATATAAACTAGAAAATATAGAAGAAATGAATAAATTCCTGAACACATACACTCTCCCAAAACTAAACAAGGAGGCAACTGAATTGCTGAAGACCAATAACAAGTTCTGAAATTGAGGCAGCAATAAATAGCCTACCAACCAAAAAAAGCCAAGGACCAGATGGATTTACAACTGAATTCTATCAGAGGTACAATGAAGAACTGGTACCATTTTTACTGCAACTATTCCAAACAATTGAAAAGGAAGGACTCTTCCCTAACTCATTTTATGATGCCAGCATCATCCTGATACCAACACCCAGCAGAGATACAACAATAGAGTAAAACTTCAGGCCAATATCACTGATGAACATTGAATGCAAAAATCCTCAATAAAATCCTGGCAAAATTAATCCAGCAGCACATCAAAAAGCTTATCCACCATGATCAAGTCAGCTCCATCCTTGGGATGCAAGGCTGGTTCAAAATACGCAAATCAATAAATGTTAGCTATCACATAAACAGAACCAATGACAAAATCACATGATTATCTCAATAGATACAGAAAAGGTCTTCAATAAAATTTAACATTCTTTATGTTAAAAATTCGCAATAAACTAGGGATTGAAAGAATATGCCTAAAAATAGTAAGAGCCATATATGACAAACCTACAGCCAATATCACACGGAATGGGCAAAAGCTGGAAGCACTCCCCTTGAAAACTGGCACAAGACAAAGATACCCTCTCTCATCACTCCTGCTCAACATAGTATTTGAAGTTCTGGCCACAGCAATCAGGCAAGAGAAAGAAATAAAGCATATTCAAATAGAAAGAGAGGAAGTCAAACTGTCTCTATTTGTAGATGACATGATCCTGTATCTAGAAAACCCCATTGTTTCAGCCCAAAAGCTTCTTAAAGCTGATAAGCAACTTCAGCAAAATCTCAGGATACAAGATCAATATGCCAAAATCACTAGCATTTTCATTTACCAACAACAGGAAAGCTGAGGCTAAATTATTAATGAATTCCCATTCACAATTGCTACAAAGAAAATAAAATACCTAGGAATATAGCTAACAAGGGAAGTGAAGGAACTCTTCAAGGAGAACTACAAACCACTGCTTAAAAAAATCATAGAGGACACAAACAAATGGAAAAAACATTCCATGTTCATGAATAGAAAGAATCAATATCATGAAAATGGCCATACTGCCCAAAGTAATTTATAGATTCAATGCATCCCCATTAAACTACCATTGACATTCTTCACAGAATTAGAAAAATCTAATTTAAAATTCATATTGAACCAAAAGAGTTCATATAGCCAAGAAAATCGTAGGCAAAAAGAGCACAGCTGGATGCATCATTCTCCCCAACTTCAAACTATACTGTTACAGTAACCAAAACAGAATGGTACTGGTATAAAACAGACACATAGACCAGAAACATGAAACAGAATAGAGAAGTCAGAGGCACACCTACAACCATCTGATCCATGACAGAAAATTGAAACTGGACCCCTTCTTACATTTTATACAAAAATTACCTCAAGATAGATTAAAGACTTAAATATAAAAACCAAAACTATAAAACCCTAGAAGAAAATCTAGGCAATACCATTCAGGACATAGGCATAGGCAAAGATTTCATGACAAAAACACTGAAAGAAATTGCAACAAAAGCAAAAATTGACAAATGGGATCTAATTAAAGAGTTTCTGCACAGCAAAAGAAACTATCATCAGCATGAACAGACAACCTACAGAGTGGGAGAAAATGTTTGCAATCTATCCATCTGAAAGAGGCCTAATATCCAGAGTCTACAAGAAACTTAAACAAATTTACAAAAAAAGAAAACAAACACCCCCATTAAAAAGTAAGCAAAGGACATGAACAGATAGTTCTCAAAAGAGGATACCAATGCAGCTAACAAACATATGTAAGAAAATCTCAACATCATTAATCATTACAGAATTGCAAATCAAAACCACAATGAGATACCATCTCATGCCAGTCAGAATAGTGATTATTAATAAAGTCAAGAAACACTAGACCCTGACAAGGTTGCAGAAGAAAAGAAACCCTTTTACACTGTTGCTGGGAGTGTAAATTAGTTCAATCATTGTGGAATACAGTGTGGTGATGTCTCAAAGACCTAGAGGCAGAAATACCATTTGACCCAGTAATTTTATTATTGAATATATACCCAAAGGAATATAAATTCTTCTCTTATAAAGATATATGCACATGTTCACTGTGGCACTATTCACAATAGCAAAGACATGGAATCAATCCAAATGACCATCAGTGATAGACTGGATAAAGAAAATCTGGTATATAAACACCATGGAATACTATGCAGCCATAAAAAGGAATAAAATCGTGTCTTTTGCAAAGACATGGCTGGAGCTGGTAGCTGTTATTCTCAGCAAACTAATGCAGGAACAGAAAACTAAACACTGCATATTCTCACTTATAAGTGGAAGCTGAATGATCAGAACACATGGACACATGGAAGGAAGAATGCACACTAAGGTGGCCTGGGAGGGGGCCAGGGAAAGGGAGAACATCAGGAAGAATAGCTAATGGACTCTGGGCTTAATACCTGGGTGATGGGTTGATCTGTCCAGCAAACCACCATTACACATGTTTACCTATGTAACAAACCAGCACATCTGGCATATGTACCCCCAAACTTAAAATGAAAGTTAAAGAAAAAAAAATGAACAAATCTATAATACATACATTGAGTTAGTAATTAAAAATATAACCACAAAGAAAAGCCCAGACCCATATGTCTTTATTAATAAATACCATCAAACATTTTAAAAAGTCATTATTTGAATCTTTCACAAATTGTTACCAACAATATAATGGGAGGAATTTTATCTCAACTCATTCCATGAGGCAAGTGTTATGTTGATATATTAATGAGACAAGAATTATTTTAGGCATCAAGATGGAGGTGGGAGTACTACATACTATTATCTCTTTTTATTATCCACAGAAAATTCCTTGAAAAGATACTAGTAAAGTAAATCCAGTAATTTAAAAAAGAATTACATACTATAAATAATAGAATTTATCCCAGGACTGCAAGGTTTTTTCAACACCTGGAAATCAATTAATGTAATACACTCTATCAATAAAATAAATGACAAAAAACACATGATCATCTCAAAAGGTACAGAAACAGCACTAAACAAGATTCAACATCTTTTCATGAAAAAAATCAGCAAAATACAAAGAAACTTCCTGAACCCAATAAAGGTACCTACAATAAAATCATAATAATAATAATCCCAACTAATGCCATACTTAATGGAGAAAGACTGAATGCATTCCTCTGCAGATAAGAAACAACAAAAGGATGTTGACTCTCTCACTTCTATTTAACATTGTGATGGAGGTACTAGCCAGAACAATTAAGTAAGAAAATTAAATCAAAGCCATCCAGACGGAAAAAGAAGTAAAATTCTATTTATTGGCAGATCTCATCATCTTGCATTTTAAAATTTATGAAGGTCCAACTAAACAAATGTAAGAACTAATAAGTCCAGTGAAGTTGCAAGATATAAGATCAATACATAAAAATTAGTTATATTTCCATATGTTTGCAACAAACAATCCAAAATTGAAATAAATAAAGCAAACCTATTTGTAATGGCATCAAAAAGAAGAAAAACATAGATATGAATTTACCAAAGTCCACACAAAAATGTTGTTCTTAAAACTACAAAGGATTGTTGCAAGAAAGTAAAGAAAAACTAAATTGAGAGAAATCCTATATTCATGAATTAAATGTTATAAAAATTGTAACATTCCCCAAAATTGATCTACAGATTCAATGAAATCCCTATCAAAACTTTAGCTGACTTCTGTGCAGAAATTGACAAGTTTATCCTAATATTCATATAGAAATTCAAGTTACATAGAATAGCCACACACAAACACAGATGAGCAAAATTAGAGGACTCACACTTAAAGATTTCAAAACTTACTACAAAACTACAGTAATAAAAACAATATGTACAGCATAAGAATAAACGTGTGTGTGTGCACACGTGTGTGTGTGTGTACTTTTTAACTAAAAAGGATTAAAACCCCAAAATAAACTTTTGCATGTATGATGAATCAATTTCTGAAAATGGTGCCAAGACAATTCAAAGAGAAAAAGAATAGTCTTTTCAACAAATGGTGCTGGGACAATTGGATAGCCACACTAAAAAGGACAAAGTTAAGACTCATTTCTCACACTAGACACAAAATCACAAATCTACAAAAATCTGATCATAGACCTAAATATAAGAACTAAAATTATAAATTTCCAATAAGAAAATATATAAATACACATATTTATATAAGGCCTAAATATAAGAACTAAAATTACAAATCTTCTAGAAGAAAATATATATCTTTAAGATTTTTGGTTAGGCAAAGCCTTTTTAAATACAACACCAAAAGCATAATCAACAAAAGAAAATATATAAAAATTGAGTTTTGGGTTTAAGATTCATTGTGCTTCAAATGATATGACATTAACAAAGTGAAAAAACACCACAGAAAGAAAAAATATTTACAAATACTATATTTGATAAAGGAAGGACTTGTATTTTGAATACATGAAAATTATTACAACTCAATAATAAAAAAAATAATGTTTGAAAATGGGCAACAAATGTGAATAGACATTTCTCCAAAAACGATATACAAATGGCCAAATGCAGATGCTCAATATCATTAGACATCAAAGAAATGAAAATCAAAATCATCATCTTATAGCAAATCAAAACCATAATCTTCACAACCACTAGAATGGCTAGAGAATAAAAAGTGTCAGCAGATAGTAAAAAGTGTGGAAAAACTGAAATCCTTGTATAATCCTGGTGAAAAACTAAAATAGTGCAGCCACTTTGGAAAACAGTCTGTTAATTCCTCAAATGTGATACATGAAGTTACCATATAACCCAACTTCACTCCTGCTATATCTCAAGATAAATGAAAACATATATTCACATAAAAATGTGTGCAAAAAAGTTTGTAGCAACACTATTTACAATAGCAAAAAGTGAACACAAACCAAATGTTCATGAACTAATAAATGAATGAAGACAGTATATAATATTCATACAATGAAACATTTTTTATTTTTTATTTTTTAAGTTTTTGTGAGTATATATAACTTCTAAATATATAGTAGGTATATATATTCATAGGATCAAGAGATGTCTTGGTACAGGCATACAACATGAAATAAGCACATCATGGAGAATGGGGTATCCATTCCCTCAACCATTTATCCTACGAGTTACAAACAATCTGATTACATGTCGTTATTTAAAAAAATACGATGCAAATTCTATGCCATTTGGTGTAACAGACTTGAGCATCCATAGATTTTGGTATGGTGGGGTAGGGGATTGCAGGTTGGGTTCTGGAAACAATCACACATGGATAACTGAGAAAAGACTGTATTGGGTTGTGTCATAGGAAATACCTAGATTATTCTCTCTTTATCATATTCCTGGAGCACCTCTGAGTCCTTAAAGAATTGCCTTAACTGGAAGTCTTTTTTGAACTATACTTGTAGTTCAGTTGGGATTCCTCAATCAGCAAGATCAGAATAACAAAGTAGCTTAAAATAAGAGTTTATTGTCTTAGATAATATTAATTTCAAAGGTGGATGGCCATTCCAAAATTGGTTCAGTGGCTCAAGGGTCTTTTGTTTCTCTTGTCTCTTGTTTTTTTCTTTTAGGATCATGTGGATATCCACAGCAGTTCCTCTAACAACTGCAATCCAATCAAAAGAAGAGGAATAAAACAATTCTTTATGCTCATCTCATTCTTTTATCAAGAAGGCAAGTCTTTCTCAGAAACTTGCTTTTAGATCTCAGTCATAACAGAGCATTCGCCCACTTGCAAAATATAAGGAAAACGGAATTACTATAGTCATTTACACTAACAATAATTTATCCTTGGGATTGTCTATGGGTCAGCATTCCCTGCACAACAACTCATGCCCAAACAAAATTTGGGTTCTGAAAAAAGTAAAAAGAAAAAAAAATAATAAGGTAGTAGATAACCAGTAGTGATGATCACTTATAAATATCAATTATAATCTTTAATTTTTATATATTCTCTTTCCTCCTGTCAGTTTGTACACTTTTTAAATCAGGCACCATTTCTTACTGTTTAGGGGCCTGTGATGCCTAGTAAAATACTTGCCATATAGAAAGTACTTAATACATATTTATTGACTATTAAATGGATGTGGCTACACTGAAAATATGTTCATTGTACTTATGTGCAAATCAAAGTAACTTTCATTGTTAAATGTAACTGAAGAATCTTCTTATAAATATTCATACCAGCTGATACCACAAAGAAAAAATTCTTAAATTTGCAAATTAAAAGTAACAGTGCCTTTTGAATAATCATTTTCTTTAGGAATTTTCTTCCACATTCTCCAATCTAAAGTGACATCTAAAGGAAATGGGGAAACTCCTGGACACACATCTGGGTTCTTTCTAGTGTCTGTTGTAGGAAGTCTGCTCTTGGCTCTTTCTTGGCACCAGCACTTATCTGTTGAGGTGAAATGGATACTGCCAGGTTCTTTTGGATGATATACTGTTGACCATTGCCAAAGTCTGTGGCCCTTGCCCTCGACCAGAAAAGATCCTTAGCTCAATGGTGGCTCATTTTTACCCCAAGTTTCCTCTAATCACCTGGTCTTCTTATCACCCATGCCATCCTAAGAGAGAGGCAGAAGCTAGAGGCTGTTTCTCCATACCATGCAGCACTGTAAAGTCATTTTGTTTCATCAACTTCCCTTAGCTATTGGTCAGCTACCACATGGGTAACATTATACTATCACATCATACTGAATGGGAAACTTAGCTAATACACACATTTTTCCACTTTACATCTTGAGTATCAAGGAATACACACACTATAATCTACACACACACATATACATCACCACCACCACCAACAGCAATACCAAGAACAACAACCTAAGATATTCCTGAAGTTTCACAATGGGCAGAGGGTACTTGAATAACTCGCCCATGTGCTTGCCTCTCTCAACTCACTCTCTTTTCTGACTGCAAGGTTTTTTTATTTCTTTGTTGTCTTTTTCTCTGTGATGGAAACTTTTTTTTCATTGTAGTCTAAGTTCTGTACCTATGGCTTATAATAAAACATTATGTTCCATTCCCCAAAATTTGCTCTTAATATTTAAAGGGGATTTTTGAAATTTAGAAGTTTCTATTAACTTTCAAAAAGCACAGTTTTCTAGATTGCTATTTCATGGGATATACTCCCCCTTTTCTGGAAACATTGAAACTCACTGATTAAGTTAATAAAGAAATGTAAGGAATCATAATTTTTAAAAGAAATGATAAATGTATGTTTTAATCTTTTCAAATTTAGTGAACTCACTGCAGAATACATGAATGAAAAATTGTCTACATGGTGTGGGGTTAAAAGCATGAACAAAATGAAAACACCACCCACAAAGCCATTACCATTCAATAATATAAATAAATATAATATACAATCTAATAAAGGTCAGTTTATAAAGAGTGTTTGGGGAGTTTAGAAAAGATATTAGTGCCATGCTTTTGTTACCTGTTCTTGATACAACACTCATGAGCTAGTGAATCAAGCACCTTGTTCGTATTTTGGGCAATCAGGACAGAGAACATTTCCATAAAGAAGGTAGAATTTGAAGTGGACCCCAAAGTAAAGATGGAAAAAAGTCAGTAATTTCTGGTATGGAGGAAAATATAAACAAGGGCATAATTGTGGACTTATACATGCATACTTGGGGCCAAAAACAAGATAGATGGATTTGATAGAATCGTTAGAGCATAAATAGAACAATGTGAAATAACAACAGGATAAGCAGTGGAGGATAAATAAAAGAAACTGTTTATAAGAGGATTTAGAGCCTGACTTTACTCTGCAAGCAATAGTAAAGAAGATTTTCTAACAATGTGGTAATTTGCTCAGAGCTGATCCTAATATAGGTTACTCTGATGTTGCAAATGAAAAATGACTTGGATAAACCTTGAGACTAAAAATCACTTAGAAGGCAAATTCTGAGTCTAAATTAGAAAATAGCAATGACATTGGAAGGAAATGTTGATATAAGCTGTTGTTGACACAAAATTACCCAGATTTTACCAACCAGAGATGGTAGCATGGAGTAGGGGACAGACGAGAATGGAGTTAAGGGTGATTCCAATATGTTCGGCTCAAGTAGCCAGAGGTATGATAGAATTTACCTAAGAACACAAGTTAATATATTAGGTATTTTAGTGGGATCAAAAGTTTACTCTCATATTCATTCATGAATCCCATAAGGAGATTATAATTTAGAACATACATAAATGCTAATGAAAATATTGTGCAAGAAGCAAGAGTGTAAGACAGAATGTGTTCAGAGTTAATGGCAGAGGTCTAAGGAAATTAAGTTAATTTAAATTGTGTCCAGTTGTTTTTCTATTTGTTATGAGATTCTTACAGAGTGGAAAATACAGAAAAGTTACTGGTGATTGAAGAGATTTTAAGAAAGGAAAGGGAATAGAAATAAGCTCCCAACAACTTTGCCTGCATAATTTTCAGGATTTTTCTCTGAATGCTTCCCTGGAGCTCAGCCCTTGAATTGACTGGCATAAAAAAAGGGAAAATATGGCTGAGTCAACTAAACAAAGGGGAAATGATGCACTTACAAATGAGCTTTGATACAAATTGCCTGTAAAAGACCATTTTTGTTGTGTCTTCCATAGGCTCATAACTTCAAGTGAAATCTGCTTAACTAGGGGGGATTCAATAATTCCTCTCATCTCAGGGAACACTGCAGGGTCTACCTAGAGAACATGATTAATAATAAAGTAGACATATTTTCCCCTTTCATGACGTGCTTTGCTTTCTCACCCTCGTGATAAACTCTAGTCACCTGAGCCCAACCCATGGACTTCTCATTTTTTGTTACCTATACTTGCCATAACATTCATACATTAGTAAGGCAAGTATTTTTTTTTTGCATTTTTTGACATAATACTAAGCCCTAAATTGGAGTTAACTGTGTGACTGTTTGCTTTGTCCATTATTTTGTGACCAACCAGGGGATAGGACCTAGGGACAGCCTGGAAGAATAACTGAACATTGACAATGTCACAAATATGTATAAATGAATGCTAACTTTGTATTTTCTGACTACATAGCAGAGTTTTTAAGAAAAGCATATAAATCACTCTATTTGTATAATACAATAACAGACAACTATCTATTCTATAAATCAGGTGGGTTTTTGTTTTTTTAGGTAAGACTGTTGCTCTAAAGGCATAACCCTATCCATCTGGGAAACTAGAGAACCCTTGAGTCAAAAATTTCTGTGATCTTTGAACACTTAACATGTTCTATTTGGAAAGCAATTTTACCCAAGGAAGACAAGCCCAGCAGTTTGTTAGGATAGGTAAGATTTATGTCATGGTAACCAATAACCCTCCATATCTCAATAGCCTAAAACAGCAGAGGTTTACTTTCCACTCATGCACATTACATGATTGCTAACTATAATAAGTAGAAATATATTTTTCAATTGAAGATTTTTTAAGTAATTCTGAGGTTTAGGGTGGGAAA
The DNA here is from genome assembly GCA_963573385.1 of Cacajao melanocephalus. NCBI lineage: Eukaryota > Metazoa > Chordata > Mammalia > Primates > Pitheciidae > Cacajao > Cacajao melanocephalus. Next base: position 25,061 of record CAUYLG010015919.1, read on the forward strand.
ATCCAGTTCACTATAGAGACACTACAATGGCTAGATATGTTTCTCACATCTCCACGATCTATTCTATAACACAGAAATATAGCGATGATTGAGGAATTATACCTAGCAGCTTGCAATGTTTCTTGTTTAATGCTTACAATAACCTCCTGAGAAACTATTCAAGTAAAATCATATGGCTTGTCCAGTATCTCAGTGCATAAGTGACAGGTTTGGATTATGAACAACAAACACGAATGTACATTAATTATCATTCTGAGAACATAAATTCATAAAGGCAGACATTATTACCAGATACCTTTATAATAATTATAGTATCTAGCAAAAGAGATCAACAAGTGATTTCTGAACAAATAATGTATAATTAAATAATGTGAAGAATTTTCTATTATTTATGAGATAAATAGGCATAGATAGATAAGCTGTAAGATATTCTCTACTATAACATTATAAATATGAAGAAAAAAAAGAAATGGCATTAAACTTCTAAAAAATGATGGCTCCATTATCTTGGAAAAATTTATGCAAATCACAAATGTTTAACAGCAAAGACCCATGGAAATAATAATCCAGAAAGAATCACTGACCTTAGACAAGCCACAAGAAGAGATGATCCTATGGGTTATGGAGTGGCTGCTCTTTAATGATAGGCCTGATGAGACAACCCTTGAAGCTCTAGCTGTAGACCAAGAAATCTGAAGCTATAAATAACCTAAGGCATTTTTAGACCCAATCTGAAGTTGAAAGCTATCTATTTTTCAATAGCAGAGTGTGTACAAAAAAAAGATAACAAGCTAATTAAGCAAAAGGAGAGATTAATTGAACAGAAATGATCAAAGTAGAGTTTGGCTAAGCTCCTGGTGAAGAAAGGAAAGGAGACTAGTCATTACTAAGAATAATAATTGTCTTGCCTTATACAGCAGAGAGCAAAGGAGCAAGTTTGGTGACATATTAAACTTTTAATAATGAGCATAACTTGATTGTATAATACTACCCAGGTCACATTTTAACTTTTTAGGAGCATCTTCAAATATCCCTGGAAAGGCTAAATAAATATTTTCTATATAGAGGATGTTTCTCTAAACCCCAAAACCAATATACAATCCACAAAATATAAACTTACAACTCTCACTTCAGAGTCTGGCTCTGAATTACAACACATTTCTTCGCTGATGACAAGATTTATAGAACATTATTTTAAATATTTAGCTAGAGTACTATATTGAACCATTCCAGCTTCTCTGCCTCTAACATCTTACAGATTCTTCTGTAATCCCATAGTTGACATTTGTCTTGATATGTCCCACTGTGGCCTCCAACATATCCCCCATCTCTGAATCAGTTAAATACAGTACAAGCTAAACCCTGACCTAGGCATCACATTGTCATATCCAGAGATGAAAGATTCACAGTCTGGGGAAAAGAAAAAAAACCTTAATTTTTCTCCTAACAGCCTCTGAATTATACCCAAAGTCACAGAGATTCATGCTTGCTGCATTAGCATTTAAATAATTTTAAAGAAATTCTTCACTATCACTATGTCCTTAAATGTCCTTACACCTGTACTAGGTAGTCCAATGAGATTTAGCATGTAAAATTACCTTTCAAACGTTATTTGTTAGAAAACAAAACCAGCACACATAAAACAATATCAAGCACTACAATTAGAGACAAGCCATTCTTCTTGAGTTAAGTTGGATAGCAGAGTGGGAAAAGCATGGGCCGAAGTTGTAAGTCCAGCTCTGCCAGTTACTAACTTTATAACCTTAGGTAAAACCCTCAACATATCTCTGTTTCAGCTTCTGTGCTTTATAAATGAAGACTGTAACTTGCAGTGTTTCCTGAGGTTGCATTAGGGGCCTGTGAGACATCCACGATTGTTCTCTTAGCTTCCTAGAAATTCTGCAAGTTACCTAAGGTACAAATTACAATGACAGTAAAAATGAGAAAACAGAGAAAATATGGATATGAGAGGCTTTTTAAAGGAAACGTGATAGGGCGCGATAACTAAAAAGGGTCTGTGATTAATTTTAAAAATTAGCTTAAGATCAATTACTCTAAGTCTAGGAGAATAGAGACTCATTGACAAAGGCAGAGAAGTTAGGTACAGGGACTGGCAAGTGAAGATTAAGGAAAGAAGAAGGAATGTTCCAATATGAACTTGTTTAATCTAAATAGACTTAATTTAAAATACGACATGAAAGTGTAGGAAACTATTTACTAAAGAGAGTTAAACCTGTGTATTGCCATTTCTTTGAGATAAAGTAACACTGTAATAGAAATTACCACCATATAACTATTCTTTCTGAAAGTAGAATCAATAGTATATAATTTCCACCTATATCATAGCATATCTCTCTTTAGGTAAGTTCATTTTTCTTTTTTAAACTGACATTAATTGTCCTCAACTCAACTTTAGAAACACAATACATTAAGAGAAAGAGAATCTAAATATTTTTAAAATACATAAGCCACCTCTTGCTCATACTCAGAAGGCAGTAAATTTTTGTGAAATGCTTTAGCTTCATGGTGGCATATAAAAATAAAAATATATATTATCACTATTGAGTTTGAATGCAACACATTCATTCATTAGAGTTTCATGCCATTAAATTCAATCTAGTGTGTGGTGCAGGAACACAATATGTAATATTTAATACATGAGATGCACAGCAGATAAAAGGACTTGAGTGACAACTGGATTCTGCCAGCTAAAATATGCACCCAAGCTTTCTTGTTCCTGTGTTGGCATTCAAATTACAGTAAGGGCTAAGAAAAAGTTACTCTTTGATCACCCACCCAAGAACTCATTTTTACTCATAATTAGATGTTGACATGTTGTAAAACTGGAACTTTAGAAATGTCAGTACCTCTGCTAATCAAGATGCTGAATTCACATTGATGTACTTAAAATAGAAATTTTTCATTATAATATGCATGCCACTGTATGCCCTTTCAGAAACCCATAAAACTATGGTTTAAAAAAACCAAGAGGTGGCCAGGTACGGTGGCTCATGCCTGTAATCCCAGCACTTTGGGAGGCCAAGGTGGGCAGATCATAAGGTTAGGAGTTCAAGACCAGCCTGGCCAAGGTGGTGAAACCCTGTCTCTACTAAAAATACAAAAATTAGCTGGTCATGGTGGTGGGAGCCTGTAAATCCCAGCTACTCAGGAGGCTGAGGCAGAGAATTGCTTGAACCTGGGAGGCAGAGGTTTCAGTGAGCCAAAATCACACCACTGCACTCCAGCCTGGGCAACAGAGGGAGACTCCATCTCAAATATATATACATATATATATATATATATATATATGTGTATGTATAAATATATATATGTATATATATATGTGTATGTATAAATATATATATGTATATATATACACATATATATGCCACCACATATATTTGTGTATATGTATATATATTATGTAGTCTGACATAATATATATATATACCAATTTTATATATACATAGGTATATATATAGGTGTATATATATTATGTAGTCTGACATAATATATATATATATATATATACCAATTTTATATATATAGGTATATATATATAAAATTATGTAGTCTTACATATTGGTATATATATATACACATCTATATATGTATACATATATATAGGTGTATATATATTGGTATATATACACACACACATGTATACATATATATACATATGTGTGTGTATATATATATATATATATATATATACCAATGTCAGACTACATAATTTCAAGATTAGTGTTATCATAATAAATTTTTATTTACCAAATACCCTCAGCCCAGAGCTTTTCAGATAACCAATTAAATGCACACTAAGTATTACTAATTGCAATATTTAAATTGGTATATTATTTTAGGTTTAGAAAGTCCCTCATCTTCATGATAATGCATTTTCATGAAGAAAGACCTTAAAACTGATTCAAATGATCTTCAAATAACACATCATAGTGTACTATTATGTTGGTGAGTTTATTTATCTTGAGTTGGGAGCTTTTATAGATTCTAGGTATATGTCTTCACCACAAATCTTGTTTTTTTGTGCTCATGGCATGAGTGAGAATAAATGGAAGTTGTGGAGTCTGTGAAGGCCACTGGAGGGAGATTTCCTAGTCTCCTAATATATCAATGTCTCTTCCTGTCTGTTTCTGATGGGGTCCTACAGCAGGTCAACATCCTTAGGTAAAGAAAAGCTTCCTAAGAGTGAGCAGCAGTCATTGAAAGTAAATTAATGAAACCCAGCATCTGTTGATCTCTTTGACAAGAAGGAATTCTGGCTGCCAACATTTAGAAACCACTAGAAGTAGTCTCCATTGGAAACCAGGTTTCGGCTTTCTGCCCTGGGCTGCCAAAGTACTGCAGTAGAAAAATGCGAAAGTAAGTTGAACTTTGAATTATAATTTCAATGACTGTCTAGCGAAATGGATTCATGCTCTGGCACTGCACCTTTGAGGCTTTGAGTTGATTCACATAACATAAAAATCTGTCTGGCTTGACAGTTGAAAAGGTTGCAAGAACACTTGATGTCTGATGATCTCAGTGTATTGCCAAATTTTGATTAAAATGGTTGGGAACAATTATGTTTTTTTCCAAAACAGTCTTTTCAAACAGAGTCATTTCTACATGTTTTGGCTTCAAGTTTATTGACTTAGCCAAGTATAGATTATATTTTCACTACCATTTAGTAATAACCTCTTACTTAACGTGAAGCTCTCACATAATTGAGATACTTTGGCTTTGGGGCCAACACATTATTTTTGAAAATGACATCTAATTGTCAATATCATAGCTCTGATATTAAAAATGGAACTGTCTACATTTTAATGCTTCCACTGTAGCACGTTGCCTATCATCTGTTTTCATTATGAAAATACATTTTTACTTCTGTAGATCATGCAGGTTCTGTACCTGTGAAATGTATAGCTTTTAATTTTAGATTAGAGACTTCTACTAACTAAAGATTAGCTAACACAAGTTGAATCTTTCAAATTAATCTGCTTTTGGACCACAGATTGATAGGCTTAACAGACAAAATCACTTTAAAGAATGGATTCTAAGCCAACCCTGTTGTTTTACATCTGGGAAAACTGACTTGCCCAAAGTCATACAGTTTGTCACTGAACCAATAGAGTTTTTTCAAGACAGCGAATTTAACTATATTAAACAATATTTCATGAAATACTAAAGGAATCCTGAGGGCAGGGACAAAGTGTTACATGTAGATGTCCACCATACTCAGAGAAACTCGATTCAGATTAATCTACCACACTTTCTGTTCTTAGCCAATTACATTGGACTATGACAAAAATAAGGTGCTTTCAGGAAACTACTTTCTGTCTTTTCCAAATGTAAAAATCACTCTCTCTCTCTCTGAATTTGTTCTTTTATTCAAAGTTAAGGTCCTGCCTCACTGCGTTGCTTGACCACCCAGATCCATGAACAGTTTTTTTTTCTTTTGTGACTTTCTATAAGTTATTGTCAGAGGCATGCACCTAGCCTTTTAAGATAGGATCACTACATAAACTAGGATTTTCAGGATAGCCCTGATGTCAATTCATTCTCCCCATAAATCGATATTCTAGAAATTCCCATATTTGGCCATGTAAATCACGTCATGCAAGCTGCTTTTGGTACCCACTGAAAGAATTTTTTTCTGCCAGTGTGCCTCATTTAGGGATCAAAAAAAGATGTCTGCTAATGCACTGTCATTCCTCACTTTAGATATGCAGGTCTTGTCTACTCATCTGTGGTATATGCTCCCTGTCTTAGTCTGTTTTGTGCCTCTATGACAGAATACCTGAGACTGGGTAATTTATAATGAACAGAAATTTATTGGCTCCCAGTTTTAGAAATTGAGAAGTCCAATATCAAGATTTCAGCATCTGGCACAGGCCTTCTTTCTATATTATAACATGGTGGAAGGCATCACATGGAAAAAGTTGGGGCAGGGAGAGAGAGAGAGAGAGAGAAAGAGAGGGAGAGAGAGAAAGAGATAGATAGATAGAGAGGGAGAGAGGCAGAGACAAAAGAGTGCCAAACTTGTCCTTTTATCAGGAACCCACTCCCATGATAATGGCATTAATCCATTCATGAGGGCAGAGCCCCCATAGCCTAATCATCCCAAAGGGCCCCACTTCTGAATATGGTTACAATGGTAATTAAATTTCAACATGAGTTTTTGAAAGGACAAACATTCAAGCCATAGCACTCCTGTGGACAGCCATTATTTATCATGTACTCCATTTCACGTAATGCTTAGCTCAGTGCACTGTGCATTGTGAGGGTGCAATGCATATTTGTCATTTGGGATTATTAACTTTACATGAACAGATTTTCCAAATCCCAAATTTAGAAGTACTTTAACACATTGATTCTGGTCAAGAGTAGGTTTGGTTATTTCATTAAGAATTTATTTGATCAGTAATGTGTTGTGCTTGTACCTGAAATTATAAATGCCTGCCAGGTATCTGTTAATCCTACATACTTCCACAACTCAGAAATAAATCAATACCTTGTTTTCATGTGCATGTGCGACAAGGTAGGATCATTGGTGCTGGGTATATGCTGTCCACGTTAATTGGCATAGACCGTTAGGCTTCATAAACCATGGTACACCATGTATCACTCCTTCTTTGGTCTTCAACATAAAATTCAATGGGCTCGAGACGCTCCACAGAGCTGGCCCATGCTTAATGTCACAGAACCTTTATGACACAAACTGTGTCTATTTCAGGGGTCGGTTTTTGCAGAGTGATTTTCTGGAAAAGTGCCATGCTCTTCCATGGCCAAGAATATCAAAGTGTCCTGTAAATGGTGGACAGACAGGGCCTTGGGGCTATCTCTCCAGCTAACAGAAGATACTAAGTAAGGCCCAGGGGAAGTTTAAGAAACAAACTTCCTATGTTTGTTCTATTGATTTTCCTGCCAACAAGAAGTGTAACAAATTGTGATGTTTTCAAATAAAAAGCATCAGGAATAAGCTCCAATTTTATTAAGTGATTTCCTGGACATACATGCTGGGTGCATTTTGGAAGAGGCTTGATGTAGCCTGGGATAGGTAACAAAGCCGGGTCACTTAACATAGCAGGGAAGATAAGGCCCACGCCTGCAAATCATTACATATAATGAAACAAAATGGTAATTTTGCCAACACTCCCTTCTCAAATATCAGACCATCATCGTAGTAACCAAACTATTACTCTGACACAGTTTACTTATCAGGAGACCAATCTGAGATTGATGACCTGAAAATGGAGCTTGTCTTTCAATTCATTTGAAATGCAAACCAAGTAGACAACCTATAGCTACTGTGGCATATTTTTTAAGCAAAACCAGGCACCTACATTGACCTCCTATTTACATTTCTTTGAGAAGAAAAGAAAATCACATAAAAGCTATCAAGAAACACGTTTCACAGCAGGCCAATTAATTGGTTTTACAGTATTTGAATGGAGGGTTTGTCAAATAAAACATGCCGTGACAGTTAATAGTGTCATTTAGAGCCAGAAAATTATTGGCTTATTTGTTATTGGATACAAGGAAGGCAAACATTTTGTATTAGAAAGTTTTAATGTGTTTAAAATCCTCATTAGGGATTAATGGACATGCTTGCTTAGCATAGCGCCTCATTAATTTGAGGCTAAACAGTTACTTCTGTGTTTCTATATCAGTGTTGTTTCTTAATATTTTTTTTACTTCTCTTTAATTAGATCTTGCATTTGAGTTTGGTCTCTACACCACTGGAGATGTAGAATTAATTAATGAGATTTATAAATCTAATAAAAGTGAGTTATTCTTAGCTATCATTTCATTTTAGTGAGCAGTTAAACCACATGTAAGTGGGCGCAGATCTAGGAGATTTCAGAAGTACAGAAAAAATGTGAACTTTCCTGAATATATTTAGCTGTGTCACTTGGCATTAATAGATAAAAGTGTTTTAATTAGAGTTATAAATAATAGGGGCGCTGGCGAGGATTCAGTTCCCATGCACATGGCTTGTTCTTTTGGATCATCACTGTCAAAGAAGAGCAATTGTAACTCTGTTTCTGTGGAATTTCTGTGTCATCCACTGGCAATTAAGACAAGCCTAAGTGCGGAGTATAGTCAATAAGGCGCCAAGTTCGTTAGAGGTTAGTCTGAAAGTGTAGCCACTTGCTATCAAGTGTATTCTGTTGTCACATGTTTATTGAGGACATCTGTGGGTACAATTTATAAAGTCTATTCCATTTACATTGCTTTAAGTGGAATTTAGTTAAAGGGAAAACTGAAATCTGAGTTTTCAGTTTTCAAGCTGACGTTTAAATCATTAGCTATTTATTTATAAGAAGAACATTATAGTTTCTTTAGGGTGAGGAATTGTGAATGTCACAGTAAGACCATTTTTCTAAAAGATTTTCAAAAATAAGAGTGAAAGATACATATTTAAAAGCTTCCTTTCTAAATGAGGTTATGGAACTTAATTTAAGACCCCATAATATGCCCTTGGCAATGCCTTCAGAAACTACCAGAAAAGCCTGAACTCCCACTTTTTTTTTCCCATGAGGAAGTCCTTATATCTTAGACACCATAAATGATTTGAAGAACTTGTCAATCTAAGACATATAAAAGATAATTATATTTTAAAATGCTTCATGATAGCAATCACATATTAAATGTGTAAAATGCTTACTTGAATACAAAATATTTCAATGATTAAAAATAGCTCTTGTTTAAACGATTCAGAAACTCCTTCCAGTGTTCTATAGAAATGACTTCTCTCAGGAGGACATGAGTTAATCGAGTTCTCTCTGCCCCTAAAGAGACAGAGTAGCATTCAGTTAGGCCCAGAGGAGATCCTCAAGCCTTGGGGCTTATATTTAGCCCTGGGCTTAGTTTCATCCGGCCTTCTGGATAATACTACAGGAGTCACTACTGTGGAGTCCTGGTCATTAGTCCTACTCCTGCACTTTCTGCTATTGCAGTCAGAATGAAACCTCTTCTAAATTAGAGCAGTTGGAGAATTGTAAACTGTGGATAATCAGTGTTGGCAAGTGCAGAGGCTAATAGTGAGGAGCAGCATCACCTTTGTCCAAATCATCAGAGCTACTTGGCCTCCAACTCCCTTCTTCCCACGCCCCCGACCCTGCCTCCTTGTCCCTTCTATTATATTTCCCTAGCAAGTCTATGATCCATGTTTCTGTTTTCCAAGACAACTATTCCAACCTTTTCTTTCTCTTCCAATTTCCAATAACCACACCCCACTCTCAGCTGATGACCTTGTCACATATTTCATAGAGAAAAATAAGACACAATCAGACAAGTACCATTTCATCATCTGATCTTTAATTTCTCCAACCCAGCTGCTTATGTGCCTAGGCACTCTGCCTTCCCTCCTGTTATAATGGAAGAAGCGTCCAGTAGTGTCCATGCTCCTATTTCAGGCCAACCTCTTCAGTTGTGTCCTGATCCACTCACTCCTTCTCAAGGACTTTGCTTTTGTAATCATCCACCTTGTCTTTTGCAACACTTTTCCCCTCTTCACTGAGTTCTGTGCATCAAGTATCTAAATATGTCTTAATATCGCCCCTCTCGTAAAAACAAAACCAAACAAAACCCTTGACCCCACATCACCACTTCCTGTTCCATTTCTCTACTCCCTTTCACATTAGGAATTTTTATTCACTTTCTCCACTTCTGCCCCTTCCACTCTCTCTTCAATACGCAATCAGGTTTACATCCCCACTGTGCTGCTGAAACAGCTTTGACTAAGGGCACCAATGACCTAGATATTGCTAAAGCCAATGGCCTATTCTGCAGCCTCATCCTTATTAATGGCCGCTTTTTCCTGGAAGCACTTTTTCTTCTAGGCTTTTGGGATCCCATGCTTGTTTCTATACACACTTTAAGAATTCATGTTTGGCTTTGGAATACATGATATGTGATAGATAATATGCCACGCTACATGGAGTGTGGCCTCCTAGCAAAACGACTACTACATATAGCAAAATACATAAAATAGGATAGAATAACGTAGGGTGTGAATAAAATCGAATCCAAAAGATGTCTGAAAGATCCCATAACCTGGTGACCAGTCCAAAGCGAAGGTGTTGTTATGCTGTGACAACATAGGAAATATAATGATGTGTGTTGTTAGCATAAATTTAACTTTTCTTTATTCTGAACAAACTGGCCTTTATTCTGAGATGATGCCTTATTAACCTTTTGGATGTTATAATGTTTTTTATAAAATAATAGTGCCAGTGGTTGATTTTGTTTTGTAATGCCCTTATTGATAAAAGAAAAAGTTGTTAATATTATATGTATCGCTCATTATTTTTGTACTGTTATGTGAAATACAAAACACTGGGTAATTGTAATATATTCCCATGCCTTTACTGTATAGGCTGGTGAGGCTACAGGCTGGCGAGTGAGGAAGTAGATTGTCCCATATTACGCAGCTAATTTGTGGTAGAGCTTGGACACATGACTACTATTTCCCGTCAGGTTTTTTCACACTATATAAGATTTGTTATCTGAAAGTGAGATGCCTGCTTTGCAATTGTTTACTTTCTCTATATTGTGAGAGTGTGCTATGATCATTGAAGAGGTCAAGAGCATACTACAACTTTAAAGCTTGTAACATTTACTTTTTAATTGACAGAATTCAAAGGTGAACTTGCCTCCCGATACACATTTTTTACACATTTAAACGATGTATTCATTCACTCCGGTTTGTACATCTCTAGTTTGGCAGTCTTCTCTTTTATTATGAGAGATTATTATGGGCCTGCACACAAGACAGTCATTAACATTAATGGGAGTACAGTAAATAGGGATTAAGTGGAATCTAGTTTTTGATCCTAAGTGGTCTTTGGTTGCAGTGCTAGAACTTTGGGAGAGAAGTGGTTATCCTGTAGGCCCTGAGGAGTTGGCTGCTTACCTAGGAATTTCAAAAGGAAAGGACCAGGGCCAGAAGATCTGTGGATTGTAGGGCAGGCACCGAAAGAAGGTCAGGAAGAGCATAGGCAAGAGGGGGCAAGCAAGTGAGGTCAGAGTCTTGGAGGCTGGCAAAGAGAAGTAGGAGGAGACAGCTCCAGTCTGAGCCCAGAATGACGGAATCATGGCAAGAAGCCTAGAGACTCTGTAAGTTAGAGATCTGTCCCTGTGAAACTGGGCTCAAAGACCCTACTCAGCTGGGGCATGAGTCTGGGTAGCTGCAGCAGTAGCAACCAGAATGACCTCTCTGACTAGCCCAGGGGACTTGAGACAGGGCATCCTTGGGGGAATGTGGGCCAGACAGCAAGGTGCTTCCAGATAGGTTATTGATTTCTAACAGTAATATTTCAACCTGTTTACCTTGTTTTTCTCTAAGACTGTAACATACCCTCACTCCCCCTCAACCCCTTTTATAGCTCACTCTTCTGTAGAAACTAGTTATTAGAGCAAATAAATGAACAGTGAGCTAATGGCTATTCAGAGCCCACTGAATTAAGTACTCTTCACTTGAAATTCCATCTGCCATTAGGTACTCTCAGCTGATGATGGGTCTTTCTGCATATGCATTCCACGGTCGCCCATACCTAATATAATCAGTGAAGAGATGTCCTCATAATGAAGCGTGTCACCCACCCCTCCTCCACCCTTCTCATCCCCACTCTCTCTTATCTCCGTTTTCATACCCACTCAAGTCCCATCTCCAGCCTCCTTTTTCCCCGTTAGTGAGAGCCAGCAGATGGAGAAGCAGCCTGAGACTTTTAACACACTGGGCTCCTGAATAGGATTTAGTTATTAGCAACGTCCATAAGATATCATGGGAACCAGTTTACATGGCGACCAAACTAGCTCCTCAGTGGTTCCAAGGCTCAGAGTGCTGACACCTTTCTAAGGACCTTTGAGAGAACTTAGTATACAAAGTGCTGGTGGAGACTTAACATGCACCCACTATTAGGCTAAGGTACTCTTTATATACTTCACTTCAACCTCACAAAAATCCTAGAAGTGGATTCTTAAAGTTTTTCTCTTACACAGATAGGGATACAGAGGCTCAGAGAAGTTTAAGTGGCTCGCCCAAGGTCATAAAGCAAGTTACACTTCAGAGCTGGGATTGACATCCAGTTCTATGGAGCTTCAAAGACCAGGCTCTTTCCACTGCCACTTGAACTCCCAGAAAATATAGTAAATTGTCTCATTCATTTTCTCAAAGAAATAAAAGTTCATGGTTACCTTTTAGTTTTATGTTCATGTATGCTTCCAAACAAAGGGTCATTTTCTGCACTTTGCTAAAAAGATATGTGTTAAATTCTTTTGATCTTCCTGCTCTATTTTTTGTTCTTTTTGTATTTTTTTTTGGGTGCATATTAGCTTGTTTTACATGAAGTATTTTCACCGTGAGACTTACTTAAAATTTGGCCAGAAGCAGTATTTTAAAGTAAACACCAGCTCTTTGGATGCCCAGAATTTTTGCTGTATTAAAATGAAATTGGAAGATGAGCTGGTTAGCTGGACCATGTAACTGTTGTGAAATTGTTTTTGTTTTGATTAAAGTTATATTACCTGAGGACTTCTGTCTACAGCTTATGCAATATTAACTGTTCCCGTTTAATCATAGACTCATGAATACAAACTAGAACAAAGACGGTTAAGGTGAGGCAAGAAGCAAGAGACAGACAGATCCTAGTGTGAACTGAGTTTGTAATTTTCCAAATTCATTTTGGAAAACTGGGACTCCCAGGATAGAGACATAAGGGATTTCATAATGCATGCAAATAAGAACTTCAGAGGCTGCTGTCCTCTGATTTTAAAAATTACCAATGATGGGAATTACAAATTTTATAAAAGATTGAAAACTCATCTGATAGTACGATGTCATAACCTGAGTCTTTATTTTATTAGTAATTCTGTGTCAGGGGACGTCTGTGTACCATAAATCAATCATGGGGATAAATGGGGAAGTTTGTTAATGAAAGTACAAACGGAATTAGTTTGGAAGCCACCATCAGTGTCTGTTGTGGATATTGGTTAACTGGACCAAGTTATTTAATTTGCAATTAAAGTTCTGTTTCTAAGTTTCACTTTGAGAAAGCGTTTGTCAAGGTGGAATATACCTAGACTGGTGGACTTTGATTGCAGGTATTGTGGGACCACCCTCAGGATGATTTTATGGGAAAAAGAAATGACCTCTCTTCCCTCACAATGCCTTAGTAATAACATACTCAGAGGCATGCATTGAGCTCCTCTGGATTAACCATGTGATGATCATTATTCTATTAATGTTTTACATTAATCTCCATGTTTTCTATTAGTGATGGCTGCTTCTTACGTCTCTCAATGCCACAATCAAGGTGTTTTTGATATCTTGTATTAGCCTAATTGCTAAGAAGTAATGCTCCAAACTGATTAATTCCAGAATGATTAAAACATCCTATGCAATTCATTTATTGTTGCTGCGGTTAATTGAATATTTGATGATTTAAAGGTACCCTGATTGTTTCATAAGATATGTATTTATTACCAGGCAGATAATCCATTCGTGGTCTCCCTGTGGCTACATGGGATGGCAGCTTGCTTTGTCAGATGCAGAGAGGGTAGACACTTCTGAGGGTTCTCAGTAAACTCACCACCTGCCCGATGTGCACCTCCCTTTCCTGGCCCTCGGAGGACCACATTCGTGCCCAGCACAAGAGGGTCGTCTGGGGCCAGGAGTGAGAGCACAGCCTCCCCTGTGTGTCGTGCAGCTTGCTTTCTGCTCCAGGAGGAGGGGGCGGAGAGGGGGAATGAGAAAGGACGCTGCAGCTCTGAGTGGCTAACTTGCGCTTTGTGGACTATCTGAATACTCAAGAGTGGATTTAAAGAGAGGAGAAGGTGCCTCCGGAATTAAGCAGCAGCTTGGCAACTCAACGGGCAGCAGTTCTAATCCCAGTGCCACCACTAGTTCTCTTCCTCGGTCTCGGTCTTTCACACCTGTCCGAGTAACTCCTCCAGAATTACTGCAAAGACGTGTGGGTGTTTGTGGGAGAGAAAGAGAAAGAGAGTACAAGAGAATAGAATTTGGGGCCGAGCCCCAGCCTTAGCTCAGCTTTCTTCCAGTGTGCAGAGTGACCCTGGTGCATCTCCGCAGGGGGCTCAGTGACTGAAGTGGCCTCAGGTGGCCCCACCACTTCTCAGTCATGTCGAATCTTTGGCCTCTCACTCCCATATGGAGCGAGGACTACGGTGGGGACCTCAACGGCTGGGAGCTTCTGTCTGACATGGCGCTGTCGGTGAACCCGGTAGGTACCATTTCCCTGGCACTTAAATCAGACCTCCTGTTTGGTCTTGTCTGTTTCCCTGTAAATTCTCTCTCCTCAATCTGCGTGGAGTCTTGAAGGCAGACATGATGTTGTCTTCACTGTCTTTAAATCCTCCCTCTTGGCACCATCCTGAGCACAGTGTGAGCTCAATCAGGATTTGTTGTCTAAAGAAATAAATGGGAGAGCTGATGAATAGGCGGATAGGCGAATGAATGCGATCCTATTACCCTTGTCATGACTACCTTACAATGTATGTCCCAGTGGGTTTCTAATTGTTTGTTTTCCTATCCCATCTAGACGTTTAACTCTGAGAGAAAGAAGCCGAGACTCAGAGTGATTTGTATTACCAACTCTCCATGCTTTGCACTGTGCTAGGCACGTAGGAAATATTTGCTGCTTAATTAAGAAGCATTTGCAGGAAGGAAAAGCAGTGGCGGCTCAAATGTAGTTGTCTCACGGAGAAAACAGCTGCGGGCCTGGGCTAGATTAATTTGTGGAACTACTGACTTCATGAGAATGTTGGATTTTAGTGTTTTCTAAAGAAAAAATATCTAAACACTGAGTGTGGATGCATATTTATTTCACTGCTCTTGTCTTTAGAGTTCTCTGTCCTGAGTGCTGCCGACTTCAATAGTCCGTCATTATTAGATTTGCCGCAAAGCTCCAGAGTCCACAGCACTTTCTTTTTTGGCCGTATTTTGTCCCATAAAGAAGTGGATACTTACATTTTGAAGTGTAGAGATATTATCTGCAGTTCGCAAGAGTGAGGTCAAATCTTAGTTTGAAAAGATGAGAAGACAGGACTTAAGAAAAGTAAGGAGAACAACGGGACGAGCGGTAATAACCTGATTCATTGTATGGGGCTTTGCGGGTTACAAAGCACATTCACATCACTTATTTCACTAGATGCTCACAGAAACCCTGTGAGATTTAAAAAAGATCGGTATTACTATTCTTTGTTTTTCTTTGCATTTGGAAAAACTGGAACTCAGAGGGGTACAGTTATTAAGTCCTGTTCCCAAGTGGTAGGGCCAAGACTCCCTCCAGATTCTTTTGACTCACCAGCAGGTGCTCTTGCTGTGTCTGCATATCACTGCTATCTTTTCACTTTGATTTAAAAATTAACACTGATGTGTTTTTGTGGGAAAAGGGGAACAAAGACCTTTTCATGAGACCGGGCCATACATTTTTTAGCGCAGGCTGCCCACTCTAATACAATGCAACAATGATATTGAAGATTTAAGCCTTTCTTATAATCCTTTGACCTTTGTATTTGGGGAATGTATTTGTTAGAAGTTCAAGAACTCTCTTGGAAAATACAGTTTCTGAAGCACTGAACAATGGAATGAGATTGTATTTGCAGTTAAGAATTACCCGTTTAGTCATATAATCGTATAAACGTGTTAGACCAGCATCTTCAATTGTATGTTCTGCAAACATTCATTTTGTGTAATAGCAGTAGTTATTAATTGAAAAATAAAATAACAAAAACAACAACAAAAAAACCTACAACTAAAAACCCAAGGCTTAAAGGTCAAGGAAGTTGGGAAGGTACTTTATTTAAAAACTTAGACAGGTGTCTCATAGCTTTTTGTTTGCATCGTGGATCTCCAAAAGGGGAAACAATATGGGCTGCAGCATTTCCCACACTTCTTTGGACACAAAACCTTTTATTTTGCGCAACTAGTATCCATGGGATGGTCACCTTTATAGTACTTCCTCACAGCTTACAGTTGTGCATTAACTGTGTGGTTCCTCATATTCACCTTCCTGTTGAGCCTGTAAACTCCATAAGTGAGGAAACTGTGTCTCCTTTTGCTTCCCATTGTACTGTGCCTAGCACCGAGTGTCACAGTCCTTGGCTCTCAAAAATTATTTGTTGAATGAATGAATGAACCATGCTACACCAAGTTGCCAGTGGTTCTCTATCTGAAACCTGTATTTAAGATTCTGTACAAGGTATGCCCAGCCAACTTAAGTCTTTTCTTCTACTGTGTCTTCTACCCAGTATTAGAGTATTATTGTTGCTGGAATGATGACTGTATAAATTTGTCAGCCAAACTGGGATATTTTTGAGAGGGAAAGGGAATACTATCAATAAGTGCACAGATAACAAGTGTAACCTGATGCTGTACTGGACTATCTAGAATTGATAGCCCTTCGTTGTTGGTGACAGTCTCAGGCTCTCTCTCCTATTTGGGATTTTAGGCCTCTTGGAGCAGGGACTTACATGTAGAAGGTCTTCAATAAATACTGGTTGTAATTAATGCATGTGCAGGAGTGACTATAATGCTGTTTGAAGATTTGCTGTATTGTTTAATTTGTAGTTTTTACAGGTGAGGAAATCTAGTGCCATAGTCTATTCTTCATTATTCCAAGTATAGTTGAGTCCATACTGAAGTCTGTTGCGGAGTAAATAATTCTCCTTGCAAGAAGCCTGGGCCATGTAGATGTTATAGCAGTGCTCTCTTAACAGGACTGGGCTTTCATCTATCAAGGCAGTGAATGAGAGACCCTCTATTCTTACCAGAACAGGCAGGAAGCAGATGTGATGAGATTGCAATCCTGGAGAGGATGAAGATGTGAAGGGGAGTTAGGAATGTTTGGGCGATGCCTAAGACCTGCACAGATGATGTGGTGATCAGCAGACATTTTTCTAGATAGTTATCTGACTCTCAAGTTCCTGATCATGCACTGTCTTGTAGCTGGTATCTTATTTTGTTATTTCACTTCTTGCTTTCACTGATTACGAAGCACCTGCACAAAAGGGCTACGGGCCTGACATGGACTAAACCCTCAGTACATTTCTGCTAGTGGCTTGAATCTCGATTCATTAGGAAGGCGTCACACTAGGAAAAATGATCATGAGATTCACTGAATATACTTTTAAGAATTTCTCTAACTGCCAAGGCAAGCATGCAATTTACACAGGTCGTTATCCTTACTGTTTTGTAGGCATCTAGTTGGATTCCCAAGTTGAAAAAGAACTCAATTTAATCACAAAAGTGTTTTATACAGGCCTCATATTTTTAATGAGCAACATACAAAACTATGCCAGAAGGTCAAAGAGGCCTTAAAGATCACGAGATCAAGCTCTCTTTGGATAGGTGAGCGAAGAGAAGCCCCAGGGGAGGAGGGATGGGTCAGTGTCTCAAAGCAAACCAGTGACAGAACAAGGAGTCACATTCCGTCTGCGCCATGCACTGTGATCTTACCGCTTCATTAAAGTAAAACAAAATTAGTCATTTTCAGATACTCTTTTCTATTTAATAGGAAAAAATTGACAGCTAGATTTTCTTGCTTTACAATTTGTCCTACAGAGTCAACTATTATACAAGAAAAATAAGTAGATTGTGCCTAACGGTTTCTGTTTATTTTGTTCCAGATAAGCCTTCCCAGTGATCCAAGCTGTGTTGAAGAAATCTTGCGGGTGAGTTTAAACTATTTTTGTACCTTTTAATAATGAAGCAATCTATCTGCTTAAACTGTTTAAAGTAATCACTGTTCTGTTTCAAGGAGTTTCATGATGGGGAATCCTGGCATTCCGCTTCAAGACCATTCTCCTTATTCCAGTGGTCTCATTTCTTACCTGCCTTCTTTCCATTTTGTAATCAAGCTAGTCTTCTAATATCACCAAGCTTCTGCCCTATACATTCCTACGTCCTTCTCAGACAGAGACTCACCACCTCCTTTAGGAAACTTTCCCTGTTCGAGCACCATACCCTACATTTTTGCCTTTTACCTTTTTGGGATCTCAACTCAATCTCACTGCTGCTGTGCACTACATGGAACATAGTTATCAAGATTGACTGTGGCCTATAATGAGGGGAAGAGATGCAGGAGTGGGAGAGGAGGAGAGACAGACTTGAAAATGATGGCATGCTGTAGGAAGTGTTACTTATGGAAGTGAAGCTATGTGTGTGAATGCCGTGGGGGCAGAACAAAGTTGAAAAAGAGTGGCTGTAATCTCTCCTCAAGTAAACAATTAAACCAAAAGAAGAAAGCAAAGTTAAGCCAGAAAACCGTATCTGTCTACTATCTCTGGCCATTGGCATCATAAGACAATGTGGAATCTCAAGAATAGGAGTATTGGTAATGAGCTCCTGGCCCAGCTCTACCGTTTGTCACTTCTGTGACTTTGGACAGATGACTTTGTGTCTCTGAATCTCCTTTCCTTGTCTGTAAAAGAGGACAATAATACCTGCCCTAACTCCCTTATAGGCTGCCAAGTGGTATATAAATGCTTGCTATTCTGGTAAATGATGACCAGTGTAGTCATGTGAAAACCATGAAGGCTTTCTATCTGATAAAGAAAATAATCTGTGCGCCAATGAAAATTCTGCACTCACTTTCCTCACTTACCAAGGTCACTCCAACTCCCTCCTGATCCCCCTCTCCCAGTAAGTGCCTTCTCAGCAGCCCAGTGTTTGAAGCAAGCCCTGAGAAACTGCAGCCAAAGGAATAGTTGAGAGCCAAAAGCTGTTTACCATTGAATTGGCTTGCCACCCGGAGTGTGCCTGTTGTGAATATTCAGTGCGCCCGTTTCAGCCCAAGAGCATTGTTCTTGACTATTAAAGAAATGAGTCAGTCATATCGCTGTGATCAGAGATGAGACTATATGGATTAAGGCAGGTGTTCCCAATCCCCAGGCAATGGACTGGTACCGTGTGTTCTTTATGAGAATGTAATGCCTGCTGATCTCAGGTGGAGCAGTTTCATCCGAAACCATCTGCCCACCCCTACTCCCACTCCGTACCCCCTCACCCATGAAAAGTTGTCTTCCATGAAACCAGTGCATGGTGCTAAAAAGGTTGGAGACTGCTGGATTAGGGCTATGCTGACTACCTTTGTAAGATAGGAACCCAGCAACCCTTCAGTCATCTGTCTCAGGGGTCCGATATCTCGGATGGAGACAAGGCAGCTGTTATGAGAGCCACAGAAGGAACACACCCTGGAAGCCCAGCTGCTTGCTCCTTTCCCATTGGGAAAATACATTCAATCCTTGCTCATTTGTGGACAGCCTTCCTTAACAGAAGTTAACAACATTGAAGGAAATGTCTTACTCTGCTCTAGATAGTAACTTTGTTATTCTTTTCTTCCCCAAGTCACAAGCATAAATAAAGTCAGTGGTCTTTTTCTTAACTCCCAAAGGAATGCCAGGCATATCTCAAAATCTCCACCTAATTTGTCGCAATTGAAATTACCTACCTAAAAGCAACTCGGCCGGTGCCTAGGTGGTTATGTGACTAAATTCAGGAAGTAGGGTGAACACCTGGCAGAGGCTGGTGACACCAGTCTCCTGAAGGAGCCACGTAGAGAAACAACGAGATTTTCACTTACACATGGGAAAAAAAAAAAGCAGGTTGCCTTAATAAGCTCACAAAAGATAACATGCTTTGAGAAAATAGCAAAAGTCCTGTTATTCTTAAAAGAGAATCTAGAGAAATGTCTCTTTTTTTGAAGGGCTATAGATTGTATAGAATTCTCTTTTTTTTTCAACAACACGCTTAATGATTGGGCTTTCCTGTATTAAAGTATGAATGTTTCATTCTCCATGCTTCAAATAAAAACAACCTTTCTGAAATTTGCGTCCCCAATTTTATGATGAATTCTTAAGTTTTTATAGACCACACTGCATGTCACAATGCTTGTTGGGCTTTTTGTTTTAATCACACATTCATGTTCCTTTTGCTTTGAGGGCATTATAAGCCTGTGGAGGTTTCCGTACTAAGTTGGCCACTTCATTCCCCACCAACCTCTTTCTTAGGGAAAAGTATATTTTATATTTCTCTCTGCCTCTCCTGGCCCCACTCAGTGCTTCTCAAACTAAGCAGAGGCCCAAGCAAGGTCATCTCTCCTCACTGAGGGGAGCTATGCAGAAGAAGGACCACTAGCCCCAGAGTGGAGGAGCTGGCTTCCAGTTGCTCATGAGATTCCCTTATTTCCTAGCTGTGTTGCTTTTTGGTGTCTTCATCTAGAAGCATGGGCTAATGATTAACCCCTCCATCTCACTGCCCACCTCCAATGAAGGAATATTTAAATTGTACACATTGTTTGCATCTGCAGCATGAAAATCTGAGTCCGTTTGCCTTACCAACTTTCCCACCTCCCTGATCCCCCTTTTTTCCCTCCACAGCCTGGCAAGCAGACACATGCAAATCCACTTCATCTCACTTGGGGACAGACTTCTTTTATTAACCAAATGCAGCACAACCAGGTTTCCCCACTCTCAGCCCCTCAGTCCTCCAGGCAATGGAAATGCTTTTGCCTCATGTGTTTTGTTATGGCCTCCTTTCTCAAAATGCTGTCCAAATTCAAGTCAGTTGGTTTATATTGAAAGCCTCTCTCACCATTTGTCTGACAATGGTCTCAGCTCCCCTTCAGACCAGCGGGTCCACTTTTTTTTTCCTTGCTCCCCTGGGCAAAGTGCTATAACATGCTAGAGCCAACTTTGTTCTTCCAGCAATTTTTTCTTGACCTCATGCCCTTGCAGATGCAATCAGATTACAACAGGCTAACTTGACCTGATATGGCAACCTTATTTTCCTATAGCAGATGACGGCTCTTAGAAGCACTGGAACCTCGTTGTCTTATTTTGGTCATAAGGAATAAGGTAGTTTCTTATTTCATGAAATCAAGGTCCAGAGAGGTTAAATAACCTGTAATCCAGGGTGGGGCTAGTATGTGGCAGAAGTAAAATGGTATCAGGCCTTTGTTTTCTAAATCTAGTGATCTTTGCACTATACCGAACTCTCAAATCACCCTGTCACAAATCTAGAGTGAGAATCTCTGGATATTAAACAAAATTGCTTCAGACAGTAGCTGACACTTCTAGCAACTTTAAAAATACCAGCAAACCAACATAATTTGAACAGATGTTAGAAATTAATTCTTCCTTTTTGTAATTCTTTAATAATTTCATTTCAAATAATAATAAAACAATAGCAAATTTGCTTCTAATAATAAAAGAACTAATAATAGTAATGTGTTGTCTGTTGCATGCCAGGCACAGTTTGTAAGCACATTATGTCTTTGAGCCTTTACAACAACCCTCAAAGATTGTATTATTAGTCATGCTTTACAGAATGGTAAAGAGTGAAAGTCAGAGAGGTGAAGTAATTTGCCTCAGGTCACAGTTCTCCAAGTCTCTGAGGAGTCATGCTATCCGTTCTTCTAGTCCTGTTGGCTTATCTGAATCCATTCTTATTTAACAGGCTGCAGTCTGCTTTATGATTAACATTATAGTGGATTCAACCATTAATTCATTTCAGCTTCTGTCCTTTCCTCACTTTGTACAATTCAGTTATGCCAGAATAATTCAAGTAGGTTTTTGAACAAACTAAAATTCTTCAGCCTACAACAACATTCCACCAAACTGACCTTCTCCCACAAAATGAGCTATACAAATTTGGATGTATTTGCTCATTTTCAAGCATATTACTGCTTATTATGAATTTTACAAATCAGAAGCTTAAAGGCAGCAATCTGTGCAGTGCATCCCAGCTTGTACACTTGCTTCCGTAAGCATGCTGTTTACTCTTTAGAGTCAAGCTACCCTCACGTGCAAACGGAAATGAAAAATAATAACAACTCTGGCCACAGTGATGGCATTTTGCAGTTACAATTCATCGATCATGTGAGGGATTCTTAGGCTGCTCATCTGTAATAATATAGGCACCAGCAGCAGCTTCTTTTCTGAGCTCTACGGGGTTTTATGGATCCTAGACTAATCGTTTCTGGAAGAGTTAAGTCAAGGAGAGCAGCATGCTCTAAATGCTACTAGCTAAGGATGGATGCTCAGTGATTATTTGTTCTGCAGTAGTATGATTTATTTGTTCATAGCAAGAATTTACTTTAAAAATTCAACAAACTATGAAATGCTTTCTGGAATCAAAAATGCAGATAGAGTATTTCTTTTAGGTTTGATGCTGAACAGATTGTCTCTCCTAGCAAAGCACCTTCTGTAGTTGATAATTTCATAGGCAAACATCTGTAAGGGTAATTCAATGTTTATGAGGGATGCTGAATTTGCTAGCTAGGATTTAGGGAACTTGATTTGATAAACTGTATCTTCTTACAGATTTCTCCCTGCCATATGGATCAGGTTGGTAAACACCTACTTGGGCACCTCTTTTTGATTACAGTATGATCTGTGTTTACAGCATTCTAAATTATGGCAATTCTACTTATTAGGCTGGTGTTTTAGTTAGCAGTTTTAGCATGGAAAAAAATTACCAAATATTTACAGGGCAGTGTTTGTTATTTTATTTTTATTTTTTAACAGAGAAATAAATTTAAAAGCCCGTCTTGCAAGTAAGAACAAAAATCAGGGAAAAAAACTGGTCAGACAATTATGTCTGAAAGGAAATTTGATTATATTATCATAACTATGCAGCATAATCAAGCACCTTTCAGTAGAATTTCTTTTATAAATTTAACCAGTGATTAGGCAATTGATTTTATATCCTGTGAAATTAATGTATAAATAATGTTCAACTTGGATTCATGCAAATGATTTTCTATATAGCTGTCTTAAATAGGAATCCTTCTGGAATGTTTCAGAAAGCATGTATCTTATTCGGGCGTGGACTTTTAAAATCATAGTTTCTTGAAATAATAATGTATTGTTACACCCAAGAAAGACAATTGCTAAATATAATTTAGACTATAATTAATGTTAACATTGATGAAGTAAAATAAATGTATTAAATAATGATTGTGCCCTTTGCTAATCTGATGACTAGTTCTTACCTAATGGCACTGGGAAATATGTAAATTTGTCAGCAGGTGAAAATGCCCTTGACTGGGTAAATTATGTGCAGTATTACCTTTTCTGAAGCTAATTCAAAGCACTAATGGACTTAATATGTAGCATGCATATGTGAGGTAAGCTGTTCATGGAACCAAATTAGCTCATAAGAGATAGTATCCGTTATTTGCCTCCTAGTAATCATTTCCTCTCTTCTCAAACACAAACCAACCCAGAAGAAAGATGCTACATTTAATTATAACAACTTTTATGTGAACAATGTAGGTAAGCCATCCAGTGTGCTTCCAAATGCACTTAGAACCTGTCAAGCAGTTTAAATATTTTCATGTGGAATCTGGGGGTTTGCAGCTAGTGTATGAGGTGAATTCTAAATGATTTTACAGACATCACTGGGAGAGTGAGTAATATGAGTAATGAGGTGACTGGGACAGTGAATCATGGGAACCTGTCAAACATGGGGAGATGTCAGGGAAGAGATGATGTCAAATAGCAGTAACTTAGCAACCAGCATTTAGCTGTCCAGAGAGTGCACAAGAGTAGCCCCTTTAAAATAGCTGAATAAATATATGAGTCCCTATATATCTTAGGTATGCTATAAAAATAAGTCTGTTCTCTGTCAACCTGTTTCTTTTTCGGAATATGGTGATTTATGATTTTCTATTGAATTGGATGAAAGCAGGTGAGAATTTAGGCCATGTGTAGAATTTACACCTGCTTTCTGTATCTTGATTGTACAGAGAGGGTAATGAAACAACGTATTGGTTTGCCAAAAAGCATTCTAAGCTTATCTGAAAGAAATAATAGCTTCCAACTGTTGTCGGAGAAGCAGCATTTTTGTCCTAGCTTTGCTAGTGGGATTTGGCTGGGGAAAGGAGAGGTAATGCAAGGAAGTTAACCATTCCACTTGCATCTGCGTAAAGGTGAGACTCGCATCTCTGGAAAACACATTGACGAAATAGCCTCTTGAAATCAATTTGGTAGGCATCTCCCAGTTTTGAAGATAAAGAAGGAAAGAATAAAACAAGGCTTGTCCTTCTCTTGTTTATCACTGGAAGCATTGGGGAGAATGAGAAAAATAAATTTAAACTCCATAATTGATGTAACCAAAGGGTATCCATAAGCCTGACTCACAATTTATTCTGGGAAGGTAAAACAGGGAAGAAACCAAAAAGTGATTCCCATGGTCTTAGATTTGTGGCATAGCAGGTGAAAGAAACACTAATTTTCAGGATAAGCAGCACATGATGAAAAGCAAAAACAATATTAGAATAATAAGAACGGATATTTAAGTTGGAGATGGGAGCTTCCATGGACCAAGTTTGGGACACAGTCTTGAGAAGTAGAGAAGACAGGACTGAATGAGAAATTACATAAATAATCCATATTTGTGGAAGTCACTTTGTTAGTGACGCAGGGTGGATGAGTGAGATGCTGCTGTGCAAGTAGCCTGTAGAGCTGATGTCTGTTGATGTCAGAAAAGTAAAGGCTGAAAGCATTTGGGCACACAGCATTGTATTCTGAAGAGAATTCCTGCTAGTCTGGAATTCAGCCAACAGCACTGACTGGTCCTGGAAGAATTCTTGACAGGAAAAAAATAGCAATAAAAAAACGAATCACCACAAGATCTATGCAAAAATATATACACAAAAAAGCATGTGAGAAAAGTATACCAGAAAAACAATATTGTTATGGGAAAATTTAAAGCTGTGACCATCATAGTGGCATGAATTTGTTAAAATCATGAAGCAATTTTATCTAAAAAGACAAGAACAAAATCAGCAATACAGAAAATTAAAGATGGTATTTAAAAAGTAGATAAATCAAGAGGTGTGAATTAATATATTATGAACAGAACACCATTATAATTAATAAATTCAAGATCATTTTCCCAAATAAAACAATAACATGATAAAATAGATACTTGGTTACCTAACCTCATCAAGAAAAAAGGGAAAACACTAATACATAAAACAAGAACTAATAAACAGAAACGACCTCAGATACAGAGAAAACTAAGAGAATCATGAGTAGCAATTTTCTCAGCTCTGTACAAATAAATATAAACAGGTGGATGAAGTGGATGGTTTTTCTAGTGAGATGTAATTGACAGAGACTAATTCCAGAAAAGACAGAAAATCTAAAAAGACTTATAGGCATCAATGGAATGAATGCTCTCCCCACCCCTTAACAAAAGCATCACTCCCAGATGGAATTTCATGAGGAAATTCAACTAAACTATCAAAAAATATCACAATATAACTTTTATACAACATAGAACAAAAATAAAAATTTGCAAAGTACTTTTTAGAAAAGCCAACCTAGCTTTTATATTGATACTAAAAACTGACAAAAATAGAACACAAAAAAGAAAATTACATAATGATATCATTTATGAATAGTGTTACAAAGCTCTTTAATGAAATATTAACAAACAGAATCAGACAGCATTTTAAAGGATGTACAACATTACCAAGTGAATTTTATTCCAGGGGTATAAAACTAGTTCAGTATTAAGAAATCCATTTGTATAATGCCTTTTACAAAAGGAATTTTAAAAAATTACACAGTCATCTTCATATAGATGATAAAAGACACTTGACAAAACTGAACACACAGTCTTGATAAAATAGAAATAAATCGAAACATCTTTATTGTGGTAAAATATATCCACCTTAACCCAAAGGCTAGTACCACATTTCATGGAGAAACTCTCAAAATATACTCATTATAGTTAAGAAAAAGACTAGATGTTCTTTATACCACTATCATTTTGTGTTTTTCTGGAAGTTAGCCAAGACAATTAAACATGTAAAAAATAAGAGGGATTAAAGTGAGAAATAATGCTTAAAATGGTTATTATTTGTATATTATACATATATTGTTTTCTTGGAAACTAGAAGCAAATTAACTAAAAACGCTATTGTGAATAATACACAAATTCAGCAATATTGCCATTTACAAGACAAATGTATGGAAATAGTCTTTATATATAAAGCAACCAACTATAAGATACAATGGGCAAAAAAAAAAAACATTTATAGCTTATGAATTGATTTAACAAGAAATGTGTCAGAGAGCTATATAAAAAAACTAAGTCACTATGAGAGATGCCAAAGAATACTTAAATAAAAAAGCATACAATTCCTGAATAAGAAGACAATGTCACAGATGTTTATGTTCTCCCTAATTTAAACTTGGATCCTTACCTCACACCATACAAAAACATTATTTCTAGATGTATTAAAGATTAAAAATAAAAACATAAAAGACTAGAGGTATATATGGGAGATTTTCATTTATTTTTAATTTTCAGGTCAAGTCTCGGAATTAGATGGCAGGGATAAGAAGCAGTCAGGGGAAAGTTCAGAGGTTAGAGGAGATTGGAGAATGAAAGAGTAATTGAAAGAGAGAGAGATAACTCTCTCTCTCTAAGGGAATGTAGTAAGATTATGAGGCAACAAGGCTCCAAGTGATATTGAAGATATATTTATACAGGTTCCAATCTGTAGATTGTATAATTTCCTCCAGCAGTGCTTATTTCATTACCCAGAAACCACTGGCTAATGGGTTGATGACAGCCTGGAGGCCTTAGAGAGGTTGAAAATTGCCCCTAATCATATTTTAATATAGTTATGAAGCAGTTGATACAGAATTGGAACTCATGTTGGCCTGAGTCCAAAGTACACACTAATAGTAGTACCACTTACCTAGCAAATTTTTGTACCTGGCACTGTTATAAGAATTTCACATATAGTAACTTATATAATCACCATATCAATGCCAAGAAGCAAGTACTATTATCATCCCCTTGTTAGATAATGATGTAGAAGTACTTTGAGCTTAAGTGACTTTCTAAATTCAACAGCTAACCAGTGGCAGAGCCAAAATTTCAAACCAGGCAGTTTTTGGTGATTGTGAATAATGTGGGTATTAATAATTGTGTAAAGATTTGTGCATGGACCCATGTTTTCATTTATTTTTTGAATATACCTAGGAGTGGGATTGCTGAGTCATATGCTTAGCGTATGTTTAAATTTATAAAAACCATACTAAATTGCTTTTAGAGTGGCTGTACCATTTTGCATTTACACCAGCCAAGTATGAAAGACCCACTTACTGAGCATCCTTGCCAATATTTGTTCTTACTACTATTTTTATTTAAGTTTTTCTAATATATGTATACTGGTATATATTGTGATTTTAAATTGCATTTCCTGAATGACTAGAGATTTCGACCATCTTTTCATATGCTTATTTCCCATTTGTGTATCTTTTTTGAAGAAATGTCTGTTCAGATGATTTACTTGTTTATTAAATCAGGTTATCTGTTACCTTATAAATGAATCTTGAGCGTGTTTATTTCTGGATATAAGTCATTTGTCAAACATTGATTTGCAAATATTTTCTCTCAGGCTGTGGCTTGTCTTTTCATTCTCTTGGTGGTATAATTCTAAGAACAAAATTTCTTAATTTTGATGAAATCCAATTTATCTTTGTTGAATGTTATGGATTATTATTTTGTTGTCAAGTCTAAGAATTTTTGGTTTAATTCAAGGTCAAAAAAAATTCTCTCCCATATTTTATTCTAAGAGTTTTATTTAAGTCTTCATTTTGGATTAATTTTGATATGTAACGTGAGGTATAGGTTAAGATTCACATTATTCATTGTGTTCCAGCACCATTTATTGAAAAGATTGTATTTAATCTTTCTCCATTGAATTGCTTTGGATTTTTGTAAAAAGCAATTGATCATATTTGTGTGGGTCTATTTCTGGACTCTCCAGTCTCTTCTACTTGTCTATGTTCCTGACTTTTCAGCAATACCATAATGTCTTAATTTCTGTACATATTGTAAGTCTGAAAATAACATAATATGAATCTTCTAACATTGTTCTCTCCTAAAATGGTTTAGCTACTGTAGTTCCTTTTCCTTTCCATATGAATTTTAGATATGTCATTTATATTTACAAAGAATTCCGCTTGAATGTTGGTTAGTATGGCATTACACCTATAAGTAAATGTTGAGCGAATTAACACCTTCCTGTGTTGCATCTTTCAACTCATGAAGGTGGTCAATGTGCCTCTCCATTTATTTTGGTTAGCCACTCCATTTTTAGAGGGACACTGGTAATGTATAATTCCACTTTAGAGAATTTATGCTATGAGAAAAATCCAAACTGCTAGAAAAACTATGTGACCAAAGTTATTCATTATATGATTCTTTGTAATAGCAAAAAAAGTTACTGTATATCTAACAATAGAATAGTTAAGCAAACTCAGATTTATACATTCAGAATCATAATCAGCCATTAAAAAGATGGCTTTGCTGGTGATATAACAACATGAGGAAAAATTACGAGATAATGTTAAGTAAAATAACCAGAATATGACATTTTAGGTACTTAATTATTATATCTTTATAAAAATACGACTAAAAAGAAACTGAAGGAAAATATTCTGAAATGAAAGTTGTTATTTTGTTAGAGTTAGAATGATGACTTTCTTCCTTTTTTATATTTTCTCAATTTCTATAATTTATATTACTTTCATAAAAATAAGAAGCAATTTACTCATGTAATGAACCTGCAGGTTTACCTCCTGAACCTAAAATAAAAATGAGAAAGCAATTTAAGAGGTATATTGCTGAACTAAAATTCATTTAGCAAAGTAACCAGGACAGTGGGTAGTTTCCAAACTAGAATGAATAAAGAGATAGACTAGATTAAACAGCAGAAAATTGAACTAGAAGATGGGGCAGGCTGTGGCTGCTTGAGAGACAACCTTGTGGAAGCAAGAGGCTTAGAGGCTGCATTTGGGCTAGAAGGCCTCAAATGGTGGAATCCAACTTTTGAGGGACAATTATGGAGGTATCAGTGTTAGGGCAAAAAAAGGAAGAATGTTCTGGGGGGCATCATGTTTACGGCAGTAGAGCTTGGCTTTTTTCACTTGCTGAATGTTTTTGGGTAAATTAACCATTTCATATCTCATTTACAAAAGTGTAATAACGTGGCCTAATTCTCAGAATTTTGGGACAATTAAATGAGATGATGCATATGAAACCTCTAGACAGTGCTTGGAGCACTTAATTAGAGTCTTCCTTTCTCCCCTGTTCTAATTGGTAAATCTATCCAAGGATAGATGGAGGTGAGGTCTTTGTCACTGAAAGTCTTCAAATAGAGGCACTGTGCTCCCCTAGTACCTACAGGATAAACTTCCCAACCCTGATCTTGGCCATCAAAGTCCTTCCTATATGTCACCACTCATGCCTATCTCATGTCTTGCCAATTCTCCCAACTGTGTGCCCTTTTCCACATCCATTGCAGACTTCTCCCCTTTTATCAAATGTGCCATCTCCTCGTCTGCCTCTGTGTGCTGCCCCCTCCTTCTGCCTGGGATCTCATCCACTCCTGTCTTTGTCTGGTGACCTCCTGTTTACATCATGTAAGATCCAGCACAGAGATTACAGATATTAATGAATTAATTTCTTGATCTGTCTTCTAGGTCCCGATAGCAATTTTTATATACTGACACTTGCCTTTGTATGTGTGTGTGTTGGGGGGTTGCCTCTTATGGCAGAATGTGAGGTCCATTAGGGCATAGTCTGTGTGGAAATCGTTACTCTCTTTGGCAAATTCCAGATGCCCCCCACATACATGCACACAAAGGTGCCAAGTGTAGGAGCATAAAAAGTGCATGGAGTAGATGCAATGTGTTTATTAAATGACTTAAATTTGTAGAGGAATGGTTAGAGAAATGACTTCATAGTGTTATTTCCAGCCAAGGTACAGTAATGGTTTGATTTTCCATGAAAATAGTATAAGTTAAAAAGCAGATAATAATGCTTACTGGGTAGAATAATTGTACAAATCTTAAGCATTTAAATGACTCCATTTCTTATTTCTCCAAATGATATATTTAGCACCATTTTTGTGCTTTCTCCATTGCCAATTTCTTTTTAAGAAGGGCAAACAGACATGCAGCTCTAATCATTTAGATGTGTCTGGATTCTTGGAAACTTGACTACCCTATGTTCTCCTGCAAATGGACCTTGAGAGCTTGTTTGGATGTTGTAGCAGGGAAGCACAGCTGCTCCTATACCTTTAACCTAAGAAGGGTTCTCCTCTAAGAAGAAGCAGTGATAAGAGCGGAAAATGACACACATCTAACAAGCCAGATCAGTTGAATCAATCCTGATGATCAGTGGGTTAACAGATGTCGCAGCCACACAGTCATCACATCTTCGATTGCCAATTAGTTCATACCATTGTTATAGCTCATTTTTGATATTGTTCCTGAAAATACAATAATGTTGGCATTATCACTTTAAACAAGGTACTGAATAAAGACAGGGCCCCATATGCTACCGCAATGGGAGAGATTTTCAAATCTCTCAAATAATGTTTTGGCACCATTCACTGTGCTTATTTATCGTTGTGATCATGAGAAAAGAGCTTCCACAAGATGTGTTTTCTTCTCTAGAGTGATTCCTCTAGGTTTTTCTTTCTTTTTTTTTTTGGCGATTAACCAGTATGTTGCTTCTCTTAAACACTCCCTTCCTCCATTCCTGGAAGCCCTTCATTATTGGAATGAACACACTAACACAAACAGACTCATCCTGCTCTTTTCCTGGCAACATGTTAATTGGAAATTGCAGAATCATAAAATAAATAACTAAGGCCAATCTAAAACTAAGGCGTAAAACAGCATCCTGGCTTTCTGGGCCTCTGATTATTTTCTATTCAACTCCTTTACTACTTCTCAGGACCTGTTGGGTTTACAGGACACCTAAAAAGCTAGTCCATCCTCCAACTTTGCAGACTCCTCACTGCTCTTTAATCCAGGAGCCCCAGCCCATTCTCACACCCCTAGTGCTTTTGATGCAAAAGTGAATGGCAGGTTTGACACCTGGAGAATCCACCCTGATGTTGTCAGAGCCTGGTCTCTTAGAGTGGAGACCATGCAGCATCATGAAAGCAATGTGCCAGTGACACTGGACCGGGAAGAGACCTCGGAGCTAGTTCTGATCCTACCACTACCTTATTCTGTGACCCTTGGCTAGTCTCTTGATCATGGTGTGCTTCAGGTTCTCCATCTGTAAAGTGTTGATTTTTTTTGCACTCTCCAGTACAGAAACACCAACCACATGTGGCTGGTTATTTGAATTTAAATTAATTAAATTTTAATAAAAGTTCAGTTCCTCATCAATTTCAAGTTCTCATTAGCAACATGTGGCCAGTGTTTGCCATATTGGACAACACAAAACCCAACATTTCCATCACTGTAGAAAGATACAGTGAACAGAACTGCCCCGGATAATCTCTTCAGATTTGCTCTAGGTTTTTATTCTGAGTTTTATCAGCAAATAAAACCAAATCTTGTTTTACCTTCTAGACTGTGTATTCTAGACTGTGTTTAAAGTATATCTGACCAATTTATTTCCTCCTGAGGCTTATATACAATACATTGATCAAATTTTACTCTAGTTCTGAGCAGTGGCCCTACTATATAAGACAGAACAAAAAAAAAGGCTAAGTAGGTAGAAAGAGATAAAGCAAGTATTCCCACAAAATAGAGAAGACTAGAGACATTTCAGGCATACAACTGGTTTGTTGGGCAATGCATGGACCCATATATTTCTAATTCAAGCCTCAGGCAAAGTGTCCTTCCCTATGTTCAATAACATTAATAATGCTTTCATCCCTAGGCTCTGGAAATAAGAGGGTACATCAGACCCTTGAATGGCCCTTTTAGGAGAGAAATTGTACTATAAAAACCCAGGACTTGATTCATATTTGCTTCCTCTCTCTCTCTCTCTCTCTCTCTCTCTTCCTCTCTCACTCTTTCCTGCACTCTTTAGCTTTTCCATCTCTTTAGACATCTACCTAAGGTGCATCATTAAAGGAAGGACCACAGCAGCACTTGGACAGCTCCAGTGACTTTAATTGTCCCACCTCCTCATAAAGGGAAGTTGCTTACCTATACCTCGTTGTAGCACAGGGGCTTGAGATCTGGATTATTAACTTTAAAACGGACTGAGTCCTGGGAAAAGCCATTCATTGTACAAACTTTCAGTTATGCAGGGTAAATAGATTTTGAAGATGTACTATATCACATACTCAAAATTTACTAAAAGAGTAGATGTTTTACGTTTTAAGAAGATGCTTAAATGTTCTCACAACATTTAAACAAGTAACGGTAGCTATGTGAAGTGATGGATATATTATACCATAAACATATATTAATAATATTTCTTTTGTCAGTTATACCTCCATAAAGCTGGGGAATAAAAAGTCATTAATTGGAATGTATTCTGGTGACAAGGCAAATTTAATAAATTTGTGCCTCTCCTTAGGGACAGGCTATTTTCCCTGACTTGCCATTTGGGTTGTGTGACCGTCACACATGCCATATGTGGCATGAATAAGGGCAGTGGTTTCAAAACAATTATAAGTTTGGTTACGTGACATGTAATCCCAGCACTTTGGGAGGCTGAGGTGAGAAGATTGCTTGAGACCAGGAGTTCAAGACCAGCTTGGGGTAACAGAAGGAGACCCACATGTCTATAAAGTAAATTAATTAGCTGGGTGTGGTGGTGCATACCTGTAGCCCCAGCTACTCTGGGAGGCTGAGGTAGGAGGATCACTTGAGCTCAGGAGTTGGAGGCTGCAGTGAGCCATGATCACACCACTGCACACTACTCACTCTGAGGTGACAGAGTGAGACCTCATCTCTAAAACCACACACACATGCACGCACGCACACACACACACACACAGACACACACACACACAGAAAATGATGATAAAGTAGTTCTTATAACCACCAAAATATAATGGGCATCCAGAAAGGTGAAGGAGCCTTGTTCCTGCTACACGATTGGAGTGTTCCCTTTTAGAAAACCCGTCCTATAGAGCATAGTGGTACCCAAAGCCTAGAGCTCAAAGCCAGACACCTGGGCGGAGGTCCTTGAGCTGCGTGATATTGTCTCCAAAACTCACTCATCTGACCTATGAAATGAGAACAATAAAAACTACTTCTCCTCTGTATTCTTGAATGGATTAAATGTGGTTACGTGAATGAAACAGTGAATTCTAACCCCTAAATACATACAAGCTTCTATCGGATTGTTATTGTGACTCTTCTCGTTGTTCAGAAATTCCAAATATTTTCAAAGTATAACTTTGAATTTCATATTTCAACCCTTCACAGACTCTCTATCTGATTTGGCCAGGGAGTTTAGATGGCCCCTGTGATTTTCTTTAATATTAAGTATGTAAGCTCCTTTCATGTCTTTAATAGAGTGGATTTTTTTTTTTCATTTTTGACCACTTCATAGTTCATAAGGCACATTGCAGCTTTCCAAACTGTCAAATTTGTTTAATTAGCCCAGGACGCTGCCAGGTTGTTTTTTTATCAGCTATATAACAGCCTCTGTGGGTGGCTTGCAAATCTGTGATCAGGATTTTAAAAAATCATTTTGCACATTTGTTTCCTTGTTTAATACAATTGAAGGAGAGACTATATGAGCAGGAGGCAGTGGTAGGGGTAGGAGTAGGAGGGTAACAGGCTGTGGCACTGGGAAGAAAGATGTGACTAGAGCCAAGTATGAAACCACTGGTTGGCAACTGGCTTTCGGACAAGAGTTACAAATTGATTACAAGTAACGGTTGGAATCCCAGGTCTGAGAGATCCAGGTTTACGCATGTGCTGAGGATGGGGTAGAGTTCTCCTTGAGTTACTTATTTACTTCAAGACCAGTGTTTCACTTGCACGCCAGAACCTTCCTAGGTAAAGATTTGACATTGTTCCCTTTGAATCTTCTATTTGGTGCTTTGCTAAATTTATAGCCAGGAGTAAAAGTATTGATCTGGTTACCCCAAGAGATGTTTTAGGCCAAAAAAAGATAGAGGTTTAAAGAGGATTTAGAGACATCTATGGGCAGTGGATTCTCAGAGGGATATTAGGGAAGCTTGCAAGGGAGGGTGGGGGTAGTTGGAATGCACCCCTTCCTTATGGTTTGTAAATGTTTTGAAGTACAAATGTAGATGCCCTAAAAGATGTCAATGGGAAACTATTAATAAAATAAACTTTTATTGTAGTCTCCCTGTGTGATTGTTGCCTTTTAATTTTTTTAAAAAAATAAGACTATGTGGTAAAATCCAATAATTAGATTGGATTGATGTTTAACAAATACTTAGTATACAATATCTTCCACATATGAATCAATAGCTACTTGTGCCTTATACTGACAAGTGGCTGTTTACACCAGGGCACAGAGGGACCTGCTTTCCTGGGTTTCACACAGGATTGAAGCTTTATAGCATGCCTGTGGGGCCACATTTTTGTATATACCGCTGGCCCCCAGTGTTCCTATTGAGTTTAGAATATTCTCCTTCTTCATCAAATATCCTTTTAGAAAAAGATATGCCTCTCACTTGTGCTGCATTTTTGCCATTGTTAATATGGAATACAGATGCTATTTATTTTCCATTATTTGGAGGAATTGCAGAGAAAAACGAATCTGGGGAGAGGAGTGACTGTCCAGGCATTCAGAAATAATCTATTAGGGGCTTGGAATACTTGGAGGGGGCTTTCTGAATCAATTTCACTGTGACTTAGTAGTGGTTTTGATGTTGTTAAATTCAGGCTACTGTAAATAATTTGATACCTCTGTTGGTTTATTTTTATTTTTATTGAGGGGTGTCTGGTGTGGGGGGCGGTGGAGAGGGCCTGTTTTCAGTAGTTAGACTGACATCTTGTGATAGATTTGTTAGTTAATTTCATGTGAATGGGACAAACCATTTCTCTTTCATCCCCCGGTGCTGTAATTCTAAGATTGAAATAGCTGTTTCAGAGGAAAGACAATTCCATGCAAATCATATTGGATGGAGTTTCAGCTGTATTAGTGGCCTGGTACCTTATTTCTACTGAGCTCAGGAATAATGAGAGAGCAAAGCTTATAGACAAGTTGTTCACTGGAGGCTTCTTTCCATGAAAACAGATATTACTTCTTTATTCCCCACCAATTGAGCCTTTGTCCCTTCTAAAAGCAGTTATCATGAACTCCTCATTATCATTTTTCTTAATGTGATGATAAGTGTAAACTACAAGAAAGCTATCATGTTTGAAAAGCTACAGCATCCCTTAGAAATGGAATACTAACACCTTGTGTAATTCTTTGAAAGGGCTTAAACTGAGGATTGTGTGAAATGTATCCTTCTGCCAGCCTTTGCCTAGAGTTGTCATTCTCTGGTACCTTTCACTTATAGCTTAAGCTGGCTTTCTAAAGGATTGCTGTGTTGATGCGTCGACAACGTATTTCTCCAACAATGTGAAATCAACAAATCTTTTTGGTAATTTCTGAAGCATGATAACAAATTGTGCATTATTCTCTAAAAAAAAAAAAAAAAGAAAAAAATCAACTCTGATAAGGTTATTTTAATTCTACTTCGAATGGTAACTGGTAATTATTATTACTTTACTCTCATTCCAATTATGAATACTCTAGCTACCTAGAGTACCACCAGACCCTGTACCTGGACCTAGTCTAGCCTCCTGGCTGTTAGATGCCTTGCAGGGAGTAGACACTCAATAAATGTTTTCTGAATGAATGAAATTAAATATAGATTATTAGAAACAGTGCTGGAGGAGAAGCCAATGAAGGTGTGTGAGTTTTATTAAATTGGTTTGCCTGAGCTGGTGCTAAAGGAGCAAATTGGAAGGTAACCATTAAGAAACATCTCACGCTGTGAAGATATAGCATGCCATTCCATCTTGTGAAGTGACTTGGAAAGAAAAAAAATTATTGCTGTACTATTATGAAAGCCTAGCGAATTATCTCAAATTAGTATATTTTAAGTGATGGTTGTTGGATGTAGTTGATGGGAAAATAATTTGAAACACAAGAGCTAGAAGGTCAATAGTGGCAGTTAAAAATAACTTTTGAAAGGAGTTACAGTTATCTGATGTCAAAATTAGCTTCTTTTTAAGAATGTAAGAAAGAGCTCCATCATGTGTATACCTATGTAACAATCCTGCATGATCTGCACATGTACCCCAGAACTTAAAGTATAAAAAAAAGAAAAATATACATAATTATTATTTTAAGTTATGATAATAAAGCTCTCAAGTGGGATTTTTTTTAAAAAAAAGAATGTAAGAAACCATTTCAAGGGTTAGAAATGTTCAGAACTGGCCCTCAGGAAACTTCAGAATCCTCAGATATCTGAACTGGACCACTTAGCAAAAGCCCTCTATCTTGATTCCCTTTTTGCTACTGCTCTTTGCAAAACAGTTTCTCAGTGGCCACTTCTTACATTTCTAACCTTTGAACTTGTGTTAATTTTGCCTGTATCAAACAAGGCAAACAATCCAGTGTTGTTCGATCTGATAACATTTCCTAGTGGGGTGTCCAGTCTTCTATTCTGACTGGTTCAACCTAACTTACACAAAGACGAAGGCCATAATAAAGTTTAAAATTGACAAGGCTATCATGTGTTTAGGGAGTCAAATCCTGTTAGATGGGCTGTGGCCTCAGGTTGCCGCTGCTGAAACCTTTTGCCTAACTAAAAGTCTGGTCGAATTCTGCCCAGTATATGACTATAGTGTTCTGTTCCCCGGTAGTTACCTTTGGAGACCTTTCTTTGCAGTGTTTGAATATAGAATGCCCAAGGAGTAACTTGGCCACAAAAAGGTGCAAGAATAGGCCCTGCACATGGTCATATATGTTCCTGTTGTATTCAGTGGGTGAAATGGAATTGATTGCATCTGACAATGGCCCGAAGATGGCTTGATTGATTGCCTGATTGAGTACACGGTGGAGATTCAGAATACTGATCACTATACTTCCCAATTGTACATTATAATTAGGGCTCTTTTTCAATGGAATCCTGGTTTGGAGGCTGCCAGGATGAAGGCAGCCAATGTGAGCTGAACTTTTTGCATGTGCAGTCCTGGGTCCGAAGGAGAAAATTTCCAGATTCCCTTAAACAACTGCCAGCACTAAACAGTTTGAATAAAGAATTCAATTATTTATTTGAAGAAACATTGCCAGGGTTTTTATACCATGCCATTGAAATAATAAGTTAGTGTTAGAAACTTTTAAGAGAATTGCATTTTGTGTTGACCCATTGTTTATGCCATGATTGAGAAGTTATGTTTCACTTAACAGTTGATTTTACACTTCCTCTCTACGAGCACTTGCATGGAAATCAGAGGAGCAATCGCAGGAGACAGTCTTGACAGCATTCCAAACAGAAGAATATTCATTCAATTGAATGGAACAGAGTTTTGACCACTAGAGAAGCTTGGCAGGAATGGTTAGTGATCAAGCCCAGGAAAGTGTATGGTTCCACTGTTGTTAGACTTTCTAAGACCTGAGCAAACAATCAGACAAATTGGGCTGTTAGCTGTCTCACTGTGAAACGATAGGCTCCCCTCAACGTGTTCCCCCCACCCCTATTCCTGAGAGAATGATAAATTTCCTTAGCCAATTTAGTCAGCCATGTTTATATGTCATGCAAAACAACTGCTCTAGATTTAGTTTTGCATTTTCTCATGTATCCTTGACTTTACAGAGGTAAAGTGTATGATTATCTGATTAGGTAAAGCAGTATATTTGGTTCACAGCCCCCACTCCACCACCTTTTAGGAATCCCTTTTCACTGTTCTAGGCAGAGGCCATTTCACCTTCAGAGATGAACTGCTCACTGCCTTCTAAGGCAGTATAGGCTCCATGGTTGGAAAGTTCACATGATTGGAAATTCTTAGTTTGAGCTCAAATTGGTCCCCTGACAACTTTACTTATACAGCCAGTCTTAACCTCTTGGTCCGCAAAGCAGTCTCAAATCTCTTTCACATGAAAGCGTTTCATGGATTTAAAGATACTCCTCACTCTCCCTTTTCTGTGGACTAAACTTTCCCTGTTTCTTTAATGTGTATGTATATGTGAGATGAGCATTCCAATCTGTTACCATTCTGGTAACTGTCCCTTAGAGATATTGCAGTATTCCCATACCCTCACTGAGATGGGACATCTAGGAGAGCACTCTGAGAGGGCCCAGAGAGGAAAAAGATCAGTAGCACTTCCCACATGACCTACTTCCTTCCAAGGGGAATTTCATTTGGAACAGCCAAGCTCCCTGACCCTGGGCAAAGGGCCCCTGTCCTTCAGAAGCCTGCTTGAGGGGGATTAGTAGAGAAGCAGGCAAATTCCTATGTCTATAGAGGCTGCACAGCAGCGTGGCTACACTCTGGTACACCACATGGGGAGCAGCAGCCTGTGCAGATCACATCCAGCCTGTGAATCCTTTTACAAATGTGTAGCTCCCTCCATGGGCCCATCTTAACCCTACTCCTGCTATTGTTGTCCATTTCCTATTAACAGCCCCACTGCTGCTACAGATAAGGGTGCTAATGCCTCTGCCTGGCTTTGCTCTCATATCAGGGAGAAGCAGAACATCCTACAGGCCTGTTAGCAATTGATAGCAGATTGAGGGCCAAGGAAGGATCTGATTGCTGCTCTTCTGAACTCTAGCCCCAGGGCAGCCCTTTCTCTGCATCCTAAGGGCCCTTTTGCCTTATTCCCTCACAACCTGGTGTTCAGCTGCTTCATTCCTCCATTTCTGGCTCCTCACAGAACTGTCAGGAACCATGGATACAAAGGTCCTAACTCATTCATTCAAACAAATTAGGTTTTCTGGTGAGTCATTAACACCTCCCCCCACACACACATATCTGTTTTTGTAAATGCATGAGGGCCTTTAGATAAAGAAACAGATTCAACAGTCTAATAAGACCTCATTCACATAAATGGGACATGTGGATTAAACGTTTTCAGGTTTACTTTAGTTTTGGAGAAGGAAAGATGCTGATGTTTCTTCATCCTTAGCCTGTGGTGGCTTATAAAGCTACCCGGTAGGATGCCTCTTGGGAGTACACTATCTGGAAAGCAAAACTGCAAAAGAAAAGAAAGAAAGAAAAGAAAAAATGAAGGAAGGAAGGAAGGAGAGACAGAGGAAGGAAGCAAGGAAGGGAGGGCCCCTCCAATGGAAATCAGAGACAAAGGTTAGTTACCATGACTCAGGTACCATGACTTGTCAGTTATGTCCTGATTCCCTGCAAAAATATTAATAAACTTGAACCGATTTTGCAGATGTATTCTTCAACTATATTTTTATTTGAGCCACTCAGCTGTTCCCATCTATTCTTAATCACAAGAATTTGTGAATACTTCCAAAATTGTATTTATTATGTTCTTCATATTTCAGTAGAGGGAAGGGAGAAAGGTGTATGCAAGCCCCATCTTGAGCCTTGGGCGGATCCCAAGCTGCCTGGATGCTGAGCCAAGGCATGCAGGCTCGTACTGGCAATGCATAGCCATACCTGTTGGGCTGGTAGCAGTGAGCTTTGAATGTATACAACACTATATGGTTTCCAAAGCTCTTGCAGACTTATTAATTTGCTTTTCCTTATGTCAAGCCCCTGAGGTAGACAGAACACGTAGAATCAGAGATGAACAGTATTGCTAACTGGAAGCACTAGAGGCCATCCAAGTCCAAGCCCACATGT
Organism: Cacajao melanocephalus; assembly: GCA_963573385.1. Lineage (NCBI taxonomy): Eukaryota > Metazoa > Chordata > Mammalia > Primates > Pitheciidae > Cacajao > Cacajao melanocephalus. Next base: position 64,670 of record CAUYLG010015919.1, read on the forward strand.
TATAAGCAAGAAAGGTGAGGACCAGAACAGAGAAACAACTTGACCAGGGCTGCCTAGATAGCTTTTTGCAGAGCTAGAGTTGAATTAAGCCCTCTCTATCTTAATACTTAGTCCAAGTTGCTTTGGGGGCTCTTTCTGACTGTAACAACATCAATGAAATATGTGAACTATCGTCATCATTTGCCTTCATTAAGGTGTCCATTTGAAAAATTGCCCTAATCATCTCTTCAGTTTGAGCTCTTTTACGGTAAGTACCTTAATATTTATGCTTAACCCAAACACATTATTTGAACAGCTACTATATGCCAGGTATGATGATAGCCTCTAAAAGGAATACACACACACTCACACACACATGTGTGCTCATATACACTGGTCCTCTCACTTGCATTATTGAAGCCTTTTCCAAATGCCTAGCACAGTGACTTTCCCCACCACCTTGTCCTCTGCATCTTTGCTCATTCCCGTCTCAAGGTGATTTTGCTTGTGAGGCAGTGAGCTCTTCAAAGAGAGGTACTTGACTTTATCATTTCTATGTCCCAGTGACTGGCTTATAATGGCTACACATAAAAATTAGTAGAACAAATGGAAAGAACCCACCAAACGGATCTGCCATTTGCTGTGTGACGTTGGACAAGTTACTTTACCTCTTTATGCTTCGATTCCTTATCTGTGAAAAGGGTGTAAGGCTAATCCCTGCCTGTTTAGTTTTTGGTACAAAAAGACCGATCAATTACTTACTACACACTAAGCAGGAGAGATGCAAAGGTGAATAAGGTAAGGCTTGTGACAACATACTAGTTACTTGAGATAACAGCAATTCAGGTAGCTGTATGTTAGAGGAGTACAGAATCCATTTCAGATTAACAAAGTCTGGAACACAGACTGTCTTCTGCCTTTCAGCCTGTTGCATACCAAGCTTTTGTGTCTAAATTGGGCAAAGCAAGGATACCTGCAAGTGGTTTTGGAATTGTTTCGAGTCCAAGCCGTGAGCTATGGTATAGATAATATGGTGGAAATTGAACCTTTTGTGATTTTGTGGGGTTTGACTTTGGGGTCTTCATATCACATTAATATAAGTGTCTTCCTATTATTAGAAATTATGTAGAATGCTCTATCACTTATGAAACCTATTCTTTGCCAAATACTAAAAGATTAAAACAGTATTCCTTAGTCTTTTCTTCATTATCCATGTTAGTCAGTCTTACAAAGTGGAGACGTATTTGTTAAAGTGGAAAGAGTGTGCACTCTTGTACCAGTAGCCAACCTTCACTTACTACTAAATGTAAGGCTGTGTGTAAGTGACCTCACCTCGTGGAACCCCCATTTCCTCAGTTGCCCATTGAGAATATGAATTCCTTCTCTCTCTCCCTCTCTCTCTATCTCAAAGGATCCCAAACATGAAGTAGTGCTTCTTTGTAGAGGTTCAGACTAATCACAGATGTGTGTGTGTATGTGTGTGTGTGTGTGTGTGTGTGTCTAACTTATTTTTGTTAAAAGAGATCATTGGTATTATATGCAGGTACTCATCATTGGATCCTATTGTAAAAGCTGTGGCAACATTTTGGGAGCGAGGGCTCATCCCTACCTGATTACTGGGTGAAGAATTAGTAAAGTTGGGAAAGAATGCATAGGTGTTCTTATCTTAGGAATAGCAAGAACATAAAATATATTAATATCCTTCAAGTGTTAATGAAAAGGATAACAATGGAATATCTGCTGTGAGCGTGCCACACTTCACAAGTCTAACTCATTTTGAGAAGTGAAAGAGCTTGCTCCAAAGTCTTTTGTAGAAGATATTCTTTCAGGAAATTATATTCCTTTAACTACATCCTACTACTGTAATCAAATGCATCAGCAGTAACATGGACTCAGTGTGCTGTTTCATGAAATTTCACATTTTCAAACACAGTTTGAAATCAGTTGTAATTGAAAATGCAAAAGTTTGTGCAGTTTCATGTGGATTGGCCAACAGGGCGGTGCACTCCACTGGTAAGTCAAGATAATCAGATTCTGCCTCAGAGTAAATACAGAAATCTAAGGGAAAAGGTACACCTTTGAGAAGTAACTTTATTCTTCCCAGTGTCTGAAACACCTTTTAATAAACCCAGAGGCACACCTCTAAAATCAGTGGTGAAACCGGATAAAACTAAGCCTCTAATCAATTTAGGTGTATCCAGTAGTTGCTGAAAACAGACAACACTCCTTTTTCAGGCAGAGGCTTACTGCTGTTTTTTTGACTCTGACTAAATATGAACTATATTTTATTTATTTTGAAAAAAATATATTTTGACAAAAATCATATATACTTACAGGGTAAAACAGGATGTTTTGATACGTATATACATTGTGGAATGATTAAATGAAGTTGATTAACATATTCATCACCTCACATACTTTTTTATGTTGGGAATATTTAAAATCTCTCTTAGCAATTTTCAAGTATACAGTACATTATTACTGTTAATAACTATAATCACCATGTTATGCAATGGATCTCCAGAACTTACTCCTTCAAAATGAAACTTTGTATCCTTATACCAACATCCCAAGCTATATATTTTGAGTGATCTTACTATTTTGGAGACAAGCCTTAATCAAGAATAACCATCTAAATTTTAAAAGACATCATTGAGTATTTAAAAAACTCATAGTAATTATAATTCAGCTTTAAACTGTTGTCACATAGAGTTACTTTGGGGCCAGTTTTGATGAATACGTAAGTAGGATTTGTCATAAATGTTATCAACTGGATACAAATGCACAACTCAGAAACACTTGGAAGTAGTCTATCTCTTAAGTAGGTTAAGCATCTCCTGTAAATTGTGTATGCACTTTTAATGTACTTACCTCCTCCTTTTTAAATACTGCTAGGTAAAATTCCATCTTTGTCAGAATAATACTTACAAATTCTGCTTCAGCAGTGCCACTGTGAATGAATCTGTGAAGTATCTCTTTGCAGTACAACTCTTCATACATCAAAGACTCTTTTGGAACTGAGTAATTATAGAAGGAAAAAAACCACCTTGTTTTAGTGCTACCTGAGAGTTCTTATTATTACCTTTGAAATGACTAATTATGTTACTTGTAAAGACTGGAAAAAAAACAAGTATTATGAAACTTATTCATTTAAAAAGACTTTCATAAACTTTGATCCCCTTCATCCCTCCCCAAATCCCTCCTTTATTTCTATCACGACTTTTGTTTAATGCTTAATGTTTATATATGAAGATGATGACTCCAACACATACTGACTCCTGCCTGCTTCACAAAACTTATCATCTTTCTGTTGCTGGGATTTTGAGCATGTGATTTAATTATCCTTGTTCTTAGGGTAAGGCATGTTGGCCACGTGCCCTAAGACTCAAGTAAGATTTGAAAAGCACCTCTTCCAAACTGAGTATTTGAAAGAGCTGAGAGGGTGCCCCTGCTGATAACAGAGGGTGGGAGCCTCAGGGGCTTTTCCTGTTTTGAGACTTGAACTCACAAATACACTGTCTGTGTGTATGGCTGTGTGAAACTGAGCTACCAATCACATAGTAGCCTTCTCTATGAATGAGAAAGAATTCTCCTCAGTTGCTTCATCTTTGCATTGGAAAACCCGCAATATGTGCATCAAGTGTCACTAACTGTTGGACTGTATCAAGAGAAGATGAGTATCAGAAGGCAGTGACAGTACTGTCCTCCCTTGAGCTGACAGATCACAACTGGAATAGGACACCATGAGTTAGAAGTGCCCCAGGCAATCTGGAATTCCTCCTGGAAGCCCCAAAGATAGTGACAGAGTGCAGAAATTGAGCATTAGAAGAAAAGTTGAAGGTTCCCAATAAATGAATGAAGAAACTGAGAATGTCTCAGCCTGGCGAAGAGACCGTGATAGATTACAATCTTCCAACAGCTGAAAGCTTGTCATTCAAAAGAAGGAGGAGATGCATTCTGTGCAGCTCCAAAGTACAATCTATAGGTAGAAGTTCCTGGGGGACAAGTTTTTAGCTCACAAGAAGGAAGAGCATCTGCTGGATGGTCCAAATGACTTTAAAATCACCTTAAAAATTAGGTCAATTGGCCAGGCATGGTGGCTCACACCTGTAATCCCAGCACTTTGGGAGGCTGAGGCAGGTGGATCACCTTGGCCTGGCCAAGATGGTAAAACTGCATCTCTACGAAAAATACAAAAATTAGCTGGGCATGGTGGCGGGCACCTCTAATCCCAGCTACACGGGAGGCTGAGGCAGGAGAATCACTTGAACCCGGGAGGCGGAGGTTGCAGTGAGCCTAGCTTGCGCCACTGCCTTCTGGTCTGGGCGACAGAGCAAGACTCCTTCTAAAAAGAAAAGAGTAAATTAAGTTAATAATTATAAAGGACCTACTCTGTTTACTGCCAAGAAAGGGCTTGATTTTCTATGTGCCCTGAAACAAAGTTGCTTTATTTTTTCCCATCAGGAGATGACCCATTCCTGGCCTACTCCTCTCACTGCCATGCATACTGCTGGACACTCTGAGCAGAACACATTTTCCATCCCAGGACAGGTCAGTTCTCCTCCTTCCTGCATTTTTCTTTGTATTGTTTTAATTATACCAGTCTTGGAACTGGATTCTCAGTGACAAAAATGGCCTTGGTCTTCTAGAGCCATAAAATCTAGACTCTCTCTCTCACCCCTCAGAATAGCAATATGAAAGTCATTTTTATTGAAAGTGAGTCTTTAAGATAATACGCACACAGATACTGGCATGCATATCTCACTCCATAGGGTGTTGTCCAAGTCACTGTACCTAGAATGGATGAATCAGAGATTGAAGGACTCATCCCTTAAGAAATATCAAATAGATGATGGAACAACATTCAAGATTTTAAAGTTACAAAACCTGTACTCTTTAATGAACTGATTTTCATTTTTATCACTTTCCAGTTCGTGCTCACAGAAGATGGATCTTTACAAAACACCACATCACATTGACAGAGCTTTTTCTTCTACAGTTCTATCGTCAAATGTTTAATATTATTTTTATTTACTTTCTCCCAGTAAGACTTGCTTCATTGCCAGCAGTTTTTAAAATGCCTAGACATGGCTATTCTAACATGCTTTAAAAATATATATAATGTCTTCCTTTCTTACCCATTCCTTTCTTCCTTCCATCCATTTATTCAGAAATAATTTGCTGAGAATATACAATGGACTTAAAGTTAGAGGTGAAGAAAAATCCTCTACATGTTATCACATAGATCACAAAACAGTGTAGTAAATATCTTTGTAGAGAAGATAAGACTCAGAGTTGTATCTAGCACTCCCCTGGGGAGTTGAAGAAGTGCTCACCACTGATGTGGCAGCATTTAGAGGATGATTAAGACGCTGATGGGTGAAGAAGGGCCCAAGAGAAAATACGGCATGCAGAAGACTAGTGTGAGCAAGGTCATGAGAGATGAGGGATCATGCTGTAATGCATGGTGACATAAGTTCTCAAGTGGCAGAATTAAAGTTTGTGTGATGAAGAGTGGAAAGAGAGGAAACCTGGGCAAGTAGGCGCATCTTTGGAAAGTGCCTCAGATACCACCTGACGGAGTTTGGACTTTATTTGTAGAAGGACAAACACCCAAAGGAGGAACCCTTAGGTTTTAGGGTCATGATTTTGACAATAACACTGGTCCAAACCTTAATTAATGATCTTCCTTCACCTATGAAAGAGGTCAGAACTAAATGAACAGTGAACCTCACTGTCCTTGTATGGGTTTGTGCTATTCCTTTTTGCATTCCCACTCACCCTCTTTAGGCTTCTGTGACTTATTGTCCTCCCTAGCATGTCCAGCAAAGGGAGCTAGCCATCCAGTTCAGGTCCAACACTTGGACAGCCATTGCAGTGTTTTCAGCTGGGTTCTCCAATTTTGGAGATAATTTGTGCAAGTTGCAATTTTGACATTTACAAGTGTATACAATAGAACTGTTGTTTAAATGGGCTTTTGTAGTAAGTGCACAATTTAGAATCAGGCACAATTTGCATTTTCTGCCAATTATCTGTGCTGCCATCAACCCCATAATAAAGGTAGAAGCAAGTGGGCTAAAATGGTGAAAGCAAGAAGTCTATACACCCACTCCTGTTTCATTTGATTCCTGCCGAAATGTTGGTTTGAAAGAAAAGTACGTTGTAAATAACAAGCAACACATATAATGGTACCATGTGCCTCATGTCATCATTTTTTGTGGACTCCTTTGCTATTGGTTTTCACCTGTCAATTTTCTCGACGCCTGTGCCTCTAGAAGTGTTTCCCCTTCCTTGCCATCTGTGATTTGCAAATGAGTGGGAATCAAGTAGTCAAGCATTTTAGAATCCTTTGTCAAAAGACAGTTCTCTATCAGGGAGAACACAGAAGCCCCTGAGCAGCAAACTATATGGGATTTGTGACAGACAGCTCTTTCTCTAATAGGTCTTTTCTGCCTCTTACTGAGTTTGTGGTAGTCTTCTGGAGTGGTGATCTTGCCAGAAGACAAATCTCTTGAGCAGCAGAACCATAGTAAATACACTGGAAATTTTCACTTTTGATTAAAGCAAAGTGTTATAGTTCTTCCTTATTTTTTATAAAAGATAAAGAATACTGTGAGCCTAGTTCATCTACAGAGGGTCAACATTAGGCTTAATAAATAGATTACTTGGAACAGTGATTGATAGAACTAATTCTTGTATTTACTTGAATTCATTGTCTCCAGTTTTGGAATACCTGCTTTGTGGTTTGTACTGTTTCTCTTCCATCCATACGGTGCCATGTGTGCCCTGAACATTACTGTAATGCTTCTGCCTTCAAGTTTTGTCAGTATCCACACAGGTGTGCCACACTCCCAGCAAGGCAGTATGTGCAAATCTGGATTTCTCAAAACAGTGAATGAATTGTGTATAGTGTGACTTTCAAATCAAATTTAACTTCCTTTAAATAACACAGTCCACCAACATTTGACGTTGCTTCCTATACTTCAACAGACTTGCAATGCAGTTTTAAGAACACTTCTTATACACAAAATGAGGTACATCTGTGCACATGTGTCATAGAAAGTTGGCTCTTTTTCTATAAAAGGGAAAAACTGAGCAAATCTATTAATTATGATCTTGTTTACAGTTTTAAAACAAACACGATTGTTTGACTCAAGCCCTCTTTACTCTTTCAGAGGCATCATTTTCCAGCTAAGTGAGAAATTATACACTTCAATTTCACACATATGGGTCATCTGTTCCCATGTTACACACATTTCCAAATAGATACCAGTCTTACTTACAATTTTGATTAAATGGCAGTTATGATCATGCGGCAGCATGTTTGGCTGGCAAATATTTATCCTTCAAATAGAACTATAGACAGAAGCCTAATTAATGGAATTGTTAACAGCAGTTTCCTGTTTGCAAACATTAGTCAACTATATCTTCAGCAATAATTAATACACTTCTATTCTCCTTGTGTTATTTAACTAATGTTTGTGTTATATATGTTCTTCCTTATAGGAATCGCAGCATCTGACCCCAGGATTCACCTTGCAAAGTAAGTGGTTTTGAAAAATCCTTCTTAGTCCAAACATCCATGTCCTCTGCTCCCTCACTTTTTCCTTTTTCCTACTCAAAATCATTAAAACATGAAAGAACAACAATAACAAAAAGTTATTTTAATTGTTAATTTTTAGCCCTCAGAAGTAAGTGAGGCCGGGCAAGGTGGCTCACGCCTGTAATCCCAGCACTTTGGGAGGCCGAGGCTGGCAGATCACGAGGTCAGGAGTTTGAGATCAGCCCGGCCAACATAATGAAACCCCCTCTCTACTAAAAATACACAAATTAGCTGGGCATGGTGGTGCACGCCTGTAGTCCCAGCTACTCTGGAGGCTGAGGCAGGAGAATCACTTGAACCCTGGAGGCGGAGGTTGCAGTGAGCTGAGATCACGCCACTGTACTCCAGCCTGGGCAACAGAGCGAGACTCCATCTCAAAAAAATAAAAAGAAAAATATAAAAAGAAAAAAAGAAGTAAGAAGATGCGAAGTTTGTCTTTCTGTACCTGGCCTTTTGCACTTAACATAATGACTTCCATTTCCATGATATATCTAATTGGTTCCCTTTTTTTTTTTTCGTCTGTTACTTATCGCAAGAAGGTAACTTGGGGGATTGCATGTTTGGAGATCAATTTAATTCAGAATAATCATTTGACAGTAGAAACATGAACAGTAATTGTTTATATCTTTTCTTTTCAGAGTGGAATGACCCAACCACCAGAGCTTCTACAAAGTCAGTATCTTTCAAATCGTGAGTGGTTGGATTTCCAAATCAGGCATTTTTGGGGATATTTGTCAAGGAAACAGTGCCTTAGTGTTGATCTAATCTTGTTCTTTCCTCTGCTCCTTGGAACTATGAACCTTGACTCATAACAATATGTAGTTTGGTTGGGGTGTAGGGAGAATCAGATTTGTCATCGTCTTACTCTGCTTGGACTGCTATAACAAAATACCATAAACAACGTGGCTTATAAACAACAGAAATTTATTTCCCACAGTTCTGGAGCCTTAGAGGTTTGAGATCAATACACCAGCATAAAGGGCATCTTGTGAGGGACCATTTCCTCATAGAAAGCTGTTTTCTTACTCTAATCCCACATGGTGGAAGAGGTGAGGGGTTTCTCTCAGGCCTCCTCTTGTAAGGGCACTAATCCCATTTATGAGGGTTCAACTCTCATGTCATGTTGCCCTCCCCAAATACCCACCTCCTGATACTATCACTTTCGGGGTGAGGATTTTAGCATATTAATTTTGAAGTGATTCAAACAGATTATAGCGCCCATAATAAGTAAGAGTAAAATTAATGAGATCACCATTAGGCTCTCTAAGTGTGTAGACACAGACCAGGTCGATACCTGGGATATGAAAACAACTGTGATTTCAGTGAAAAAAGAAATCTCTAGATGGTTTGTTTCCCACATTTTAACTAGTTGTTCAAACACTGTATAATTTCAGCTAAAGACATTATTTTACAAAATATTCAGCCACCACTGACTGGGATGGACAAGGGACATATCTAAGTAGCCATGATTGCACATGAAATGTTGAGTGAATTGTTATGGCCAGTCAGCCCATGACCTCGCTATTTACAGGTCATCAGGTGCCTGTATATTAAAGACAAACAAGGGCATCCGGGAAGAGCCCGGAATATGATATTACATGATGGTGGGTTGAAGTTCTGAAGCCAGGGCCCTGCAATTCACTCAGCACTGTCTTCATTTTTTATTAATGCTAAGTGAAGGAGGGGTTTGGAGAAACCAATTTCCTCAGATTAACTATTGTAGATTTTCTAATATCCATTTGTCCAAGAGAGTATCAAGGGAGTATTTCTCTCACAACTTCTTTCATACCTAATAATAGAAAATGGAAGTCAACTTTTCTGTGTAATAGGCACATACTTGCAATTTTTCAAAATGAAATAATTTATGACATTAGTGGCCTAATGGCACACTTGAAGTGAATTGCTCACCTTTTGGAAGATCATGAATAATTGCATAAAACAACTGGGAATGACTCCCAAATAGACTGAGGATTTGAGAAAGTCAGTGGCATTTCTAAGTTCTTGGTGCAGTGCAGTAGCAAAGCCCCAAAGCCCTGACCCCATCACTGGTCCATTTATTTGGTTTTCTAGACTGATCTGTGCCTTCTAATTCAAAGTTCAGTTTCGACAACCAATAATTCTCAATTTTAAGAAACAAGAAAAAACAAAAGAAGGATAATAAAACCATAATTCCGAATTAAGGACCAAATTATATGAAAACACAAAAATCAGTCATCTTTGAAACTGTACATTTCACCTTTTCCATTAATCACATTTTGAATTGCCCTTCCCCTTGTTATTCTAGGAAACAATAGATCTAATCCTCCCTGCCTTCACTCCTGCCTTACTTCATCCCCATTAAAAAGTCAATAAGATTCACACACACACACACACACACACACACACACTCACATGCATTAGAAAATCAACACAAGTTTCCAAACTTGAAAAAATATAAAAATATATTTTCTAGTGCAAAATTATCTTACTCCTAAAGCAAGAGTATTAGGCTCCTACTGTGAAATATGCTGCTTTCCATATATATCATAGAATGCAATGTTTCAGCAGTTTGTAACTAACAGAAATAAACTCGTCAATTGTGGTTTATAGTTAGAGGCTGCATTTCCAGAGAACAGCACTTCATAGCACAGTAATATATAGTGTAGTCAATACGACTAAAATACCCTATAGGACGCATCAGTAAAACTGGAAGACACTGAGTCCATTTTATGAATGAGCTCCTCTCTTTTTGTCTGTTTGATCTAAAGTCCAAGCACTGTCCATCAGATTTTAGCTGGAAAAAGTTCCCTTCTTATGATAGGGTATGGGTTTACCATGGGACAGATCAGAATTGTAATAAAGTTATTTTTGTTTTTAGCCTCCAAATTATCTGCATAGCCATTACTGTCATTCTCCCATATTTAACTGTAGTGTGCTTTTTAAGCCACCTCCTAGGATTTTCCATTTGGCAGAGCAATCCTCCCGGTGATTAAGATCATTCTGAGTGTAGACAGACTGCTAATGCCTTCACCTTGGTGAGAAGCAGCCTATAAGTCAGCCATGCAGCAGGAAAGACCCAAAGCTTAGGACACTTTAAGCACACTCCTGACACTTAGTGCAGTCAAGAGAGATTAGAGTCTTGTAAAGCAATTCCTTAATTACTGGGACACTTTATTACTTTTCCTCATCTTGGCCTGTTTTCCCTGGTTGACAAAACACAGATCTTCCATTGGAGTATGCATTGTTTATAAGGACTACACACATGGGCACCAGGTCTGAAAACATTGGCCACAGTGTGCCTGAGTATAAACTTGGAACTAGCCAGTCTCCCTCTTTCTTTTTGACAGTTACTGCTCTGTCTGAGCCTGACCCCAACAATATGACTGGCTTTTTGGAAGACCGGGTATTTTCCTTCTCAGTATACTGCATTGGCATACAGTGCTTTTTATCAGTATCCATTCATGCCATGACATCCTACCCACTTCAGCTGGAACTCTGAATGCTTATGAGGCAAGAGTACTGAACTGGGGAAGTTTGGAGACCTAGGTTTAATCTCCCCCTTTGTGTCAGTTGTGGTATTGGCAGGGAAAGTACTGGCCTGGGATCCAGAAGGTATGAGGTTAAATCACAGAAGAATTTATTTTTGTTTTAAAGAATACAGATAGAGTCTCTTAAAGGAAATTAAATTAATGAGTATATGTGTCTACACATACAGGTATACCTACAAACATTTGTCAGTATTCAAATTTAAGTAGTTATATTCTTTAGTCATTAAATCTAGCAACATAAAAATACATTTAACTTTAATCATGAATACTTTCTGGAGGAGAAAAGACTAGAAGTTGGTTTCCCACCCTGCCCCCTCCCTCAGCTTCTATGAATCTGAGCCATGTTACGGTCTTGGAAAAGCCCCCACGTAGGTCTTCTAAATCAAATGGAGTTTGTAACCTCCCCAAAAAGGTGTCTCTTTCCCAAAAAAGAGGGTGAAGCTTGGCATAAGAAAGTGAAATTGCAGTTGTCAGGGCTGTGGAGTTGTATGTTTACACAGTAATATCATGTCTGTCTGTTCTGTCTCAAGATCTGTTTATTTCAGTGACAGGATTCAGGCTCTGAATGGACTCACCAGTCATTGTGTTACTTTGTAGTTATGTAATGAATTTATTAGCGCGCAATGAGGAAGAAAACAGAAACCAAACTGAAAAACTTGGATTTTCTTTGTTCAGTTGGACTGATTTATCCAGTGGATTATAATATCTTGCCACTTACCTGTCAGTTCAATGGCCTTCCAAAATGCATTACCTTGTTGGTCTTTTATGGGCCATGATAGGTAGGAAAAGTTAAGATGTATTAAGTCACCCAAAGAAGGATTTTCAGGCAGCTTCCATGAACTCAAGGGTGAACATCCAGTTAGTTCTCAACTCCAGTTTTGTGAGTACTGTTGAGGGGATGGCAGCTCCAAATATCAAGTTCCTTTGTGAAACTTGGTTGTTATCATTAGGACTATGTCCAGGTGGAAACCAGCCAGACACCCATTTAACTGAGCAGCTCCTGTATTTTAAACCATGCTGTGAAGAATGGCTGGATAGTTTCCATATAATCTTAATATAGCTGTAATGCTATTTTTTCTTTCCATAAAACCAGTTCCCCAACTTATGGTATTAACTATATGTTTTAAAACATCCCAATTCTGGATTCAGAGAGTTGATGGAAGGTCTTATGGAGACAGACTGGTTGAGGCCAGCCTGAGTTTACATGTGGGTGGTTGTTAGGCATGTCTCATGAAGACATCCTTGATTCTAGCACTAGTTAGGAAGAAAGGGCACTATACTATCACAGGAATGGCACACACAAACAATAATTATTGTGCTGTTGAGAACAGGTGCCACATGCTTTTATGTACATTGCCTTATTAAGTGTGCCAGCCATTGTGGAGGTGCTACAAATTATTCCCATCTTACAGATAATAAAAGCAAAGCTAGGATAATAGTCCTTCTTCCTGAAGTGTACCCAGTCCAGTAGAAAGACAAACTGGTCATGTCCACTTATTGTGAATGGATATTTTGGCTATGAACATACAGAAGAGCCCCCTGAGTCACGGTGCTCGTTGGTGAGAAAGTTTGAATATAGGCCAAGGTCCCTGTGAGTTCAAAGCTTCCTTTCATCCTGCTAAGTTTCCCTTCCCCACGGGATTTGATAAGTTCAGGGATTTAGTATGCCAAATTTGTCATTTTGTACCTGGACACAACATTCTCACAACCTGGTGGGATGTAGTCCCACAAGAAGTTATACCTCTCTGTTTTCAGTGACACAAAACTGGGTCAAATTGTTTTATTTAACTAAAATGTCATTATTTCTAAAGTTTTCTGTAAGTGCTATGAAAATTTCATTACCAAAGAGAATAGAAAAACTGTGAGAATGTTTTCCAGATTGCTATAACCAATACCGGAACTACCTTATTTCTTAGATAAATTTTGAAAATATTTTTGCTAATAAAAATAATTCATATTCATTACAACCCTGGCCATCCTTTTACCAAACCTTTCATCATTGAAAATGTTTCCTTTGAGGTTTTGATTTGAAATTTAAGAATTGCAATGCATTATTGCAGAGCAATAACCCACTCTCTAGCAATTTCATATATTCTTCCCCATGTAGATGTTTGATCTGCTACTTAGATGCAATTTTGGTAGCAAAGTGACTGTGTAGTGGGGCAATGGAAGAAATGACTGTTATTTTCTTAATCAGATTAATTCTTAATCAGAATATATGATTTGGTACTTGGAATTTTAAAATACCGCTCATCAGTTTGAGACTTATAAAAGCCAAACTAACTCTCCTGATAAAGTGGTAATCTTGGTAACTTTACTAGTTGCAGCTATTCTGGTTTTTAAATAAGAAGTATACCAACTCTTGCTTTTAACTTGTCTTGTATGCCCTGCATCTCTGAGCTTGCCAACTTTTCCTAAGGACTTAATATATTTTTGGAAGTCCTCCACTGCATCAGGGCAGCCACCTGGGAGCAAAGAAAACACAATTTGGCAGCCTGTTCAAGCTGTGAATTAAAGGTAATTCACAGTTTGAAATGAATCAGCGTGAGGTCCTTAAGAAGAGTATTCAGACATCAAAACGATTTTATGTTGAGGATTGTATATTGGCTAATGTGACAACAATATACAATTTGGCATTTTGAATGTTTGCCTCAAGAACTCTGAAGCTGCCAAGGCTTGTTGGGGACCAAGATCTCAAATGGGGGCTCCCGTCAAAGAGAGCTGTAGATTTACATTTCTATCACAAAAGCTGAAAACAAAGATAAGTTGGCTCAGCCATCATAATTGAAAGATTAGATCTGCTATTTCTGGTGCCGTTCATGGACCTCAGTCTATCATAGGATTTGTCTATCTCAGATGACTTTTGAGACACCTCTGTAATTGAAAGCAAATGTAATGTCTCTCTCTTTGTCTTTCTCTCTCTCTCTCTGGGAAAAGTCAAGCATTTCTTACTTTCTACTAGATTTCATTTTTTTCAACAAATATGCATTCAGTACCTACTATATGTAAAGCTCTGGGCTAAACACTGGTAAATCAGGGTGAAACACTGCATATCATTGTCTCAAGAAACTCACAGTCTAGTGATGATAAGTCTTGCACCGACAATGCCATCAACCCAACTACCTCATACTTATTGAGTGCCTACTATGTGCCAGGCACTTCCCAGGTACTTTTTTCCTTACAAGCAATCCCATGGGGTTCATCATCATTATAGTGTACAGAAGTAGAAACCAAAGCTCACAGACATTAAATGAGTTGCTCAAAATGTCACAGTAACAAAGAGGGGAGGCAGAACCGGACTGACTCCAGAGCATATGCTTTATTTTGTTTTATTTGAGACAGAGTCTCACTCTTTCCCCAGGCTGGAATGCAGTGGCACGATCTCGGCTCACTACGGTCTCTGTCTCCTGGGTTCAAGCGATTCCCCTGCCCCAGACTTCTGAGTATCTGGGACTAGAGGCGCATGCCACCATGCCTGGCTAATTTTTTGTATTTTCTTAGAGATGGGGTTTCACCAAGATCGCCAGGATGGTTTTGATCTCCTGACCTCATGATCCACCCACCTCGGCCTCCAAAATCCAGAGCATATGCTCTTAACTTACACTAAGCTATCCCATGAGTCATTTGGAGGTGGCTTTACTGATTTGCAGTCAAGTGTGATCTTGCCCAGGCACTAGAACAAAATGTACTAATGGGGAAGTGTTAGATCTAAATATAACTGAGTTAGGTCTTGCATATACTACACATGCTGACATGGACACTGAAGACAGATCTACCCTCAACTCAGGGCATCCAGATTGTGTCACCAAGACTCTAGAATGTTCCCTTCAGTGAGGCTGAAGGATCTATTCCTGTAAGGGACTTAGACCATCACAAAAAAATTCATAGAAGTTTGATTTTAGTGGCATATCCCTTCAGAAATGTCCACTGTGCCACATTAAAGTGAAGAGAAAACTGATATTTGGGTCTGTTTTAATAAGAGACTCATCCATCGCCTTTCGTGCTTGCCAACTTGTTTGATAATTAGAAAGTGGCTTTATATCCTTGTGGTGAAATCATTTTCAAAAATATCCCCATCTGTTATCAACCACAGTGGCATATTTCCAAATTCTTCTCAGCATTTTTAAACAGTATCTGGAAGTGAAGCAAATAATGCTGGTGGAAGGCACTGAATTTAATAAGCAAGGGACCAAAGTTAAAAAAATTTCAGTTGTGTAATTGAATGTAATGTTGTGGTAAAACACCCATGCACACACACATGCATACATATGCTCTGTATCCCAGAACAGTAGGTCACTCTAATGTTGTCTGATCTAATGAGATACACACATATACATATGCATACTCTTTTTTCACTTATTAGATTGTAAAGTGGTATGACCAGAGATAGTTTTCATGTGCATAGCGAATGACAATTTTAACACACTTTCACACAATACATTAGCCCATGTGAGTGGCACAGCAATCCTGTTAGATAGCTAATTGAAAATAAACCAGGCATAGGGAGGGGAAGAGATTTTCCTAAAGTCCTCCTCCTAGGCAGTGGCAGGGCTGGGACTAGCAGTCAGGATTCTGCATTCTCATTAGAATATGCTGCCTTGTCCCCAGATTCCCCAGATGGCTGCAGGGCCAGAACTCATCAGAGCCCTGACAAGTCTTCCAGGCCCAGATGAAGAAAATATAGCAGCAGTGTAGACAAGCTCCATGGGTCAGTCTTAGAATTTAAAAAGAAACAAACAAACAAAATCCAACTGAGACTGGAGCAGAGGAGAAGAAATATCCGCTTCTGAACTATTCATTCTGTTTTTCCATCTCACAGACAGCCAGATCCTTTACCACAATTACGTTATTGGGAATGTTAGGTTTAAATGGTCTGCCCTTGACACCTTCTCAGAGTTGCTAAAAGCACTTCCATTTTACACTGATGAGTAGGGAGCAGTGTTGGCAGAATACCGCAGATGCACACACAATTACAGCTGTAAAATCAGTTGAAAAATCTGACAAATGCCTTTCTTTGTGGTTCATCCATCCACTTTAACAATGAGGACCAAAAAAAGAAAAGGTCTCAAAGCTATTTGATTGACATCTACACATATGCTGCCAAGACTGGGACAGAGTGGGTGGGATGGAGTAGATGGGGTTACGGTAGGCCTTCTGAAAACCAAATGAACAAAATTTATTTACTTTGCTACCCTGTGGGATTTTGACACTGAAGATCTAGCAGTACAACCCCATAGTACATTGCCTTGTCCTTGTCAAAGATTCTTGGGTGCCTGAGAGAGCAATGAGGGAGAGAAAAATATCCAGAGAGGAGTAGAAGCTAATGATTTAGCATCCTATAACTCTGACAGCTCCATTGCCTAATTTCTGGAGTTACTTGTTTTAGCATAAGAAGCCCACTTTTTAAAAATCCCAGTTAGAGATCTCAATTTTGTAACTACATAGAATATTTCTTTTACTTTCTTTTTTCTAACTTTTATTTTAGGTTCTGGGGTACATGTGACATGGGAGTTTGTTATACATATTGTTTCATCACTGAGTTATAAAGCCCAGTACTCAAAAGTTACCTTTTTTGCTCCTCTCTCTCCTCACACCCTCTCTTCTCAAGTAGACTCCAGTATCTGTTGCTTTATTCTGTGCGTTCATAAGTTCTTAACATTAGCTTCCACTTGTAAATGAGAACATGTAGTATTTGGTTTTCTGTTCCTGCATTAGTTTGCTAAGGATAATAGCCTCCAGCTCCATCCATGTTCCTGCAAAAGACATGATCTCGTTCTTTTTTATGGTTGCATAGCATTCCATGGGGTATATGTGCCACATTTTCTTTATACAGTCTGTCTTTGATGGGCAATTAGGTTGATTCCATGACTTTGATATTGTGAATAGTGCTGCAATGAACATATTTGTGCATGTGTCTTTATGGTACAATGATTTATATTCCTCTGGGTGTATAACCAGTAATGAGATTGCTGAGTCGAATAGTATTTCTGCTTCTAGCTCTTTGAGGAATTGCCATACTGCTTTCCGCAATGGTTGAACTAATTTACACTCCCACCAACAGTGTATAAGTGTTCCATTTTCTCCACAACCTCACCAGCAGCTGGTTTGTTGTTTTTTATTTTTTTAACTTTTTAGTAATAGCCATTCTGACTGGTGTGAGTACATAAATTATTTTTAAATTTTTCAAAAGAAAAACCTTTTAAAAGTACCTATTGCTCAAAATATCTGCAAATTGTCTAAGCTATCTGGAAATGGAAAGGGTCATTCTAGGTTCCTCCAAAATAATTTTTGTATATCATATGATACAGAAAGAAAGGAAGGAAACAATCTGGATGTGAGCAGTATTCTCGGGTCATTGCAACCACCACTTTTGGCACCTACTATATGCCTGGCATCAGGGCAAATATTTTACAAACATCAGCTATTTTATGCTCACAACAGCCTTGTCAGATGGATATCACTATCTCCATCGCCATCATCACCACTATCATCACTCCCAGGATTGTCCCCTCAAGGGCTCAGAGAGAATGTCAAACACCTGTGGCCACATAGTCAATGCTGGTACTCACATTTGAGGTCAGGCCTGCCTAGTGCTCTTTGCCTGTGCAATTTCACCGGTTCACTTGTTTTATCAACTTCCAGCCTCATAATGTCTCTGAGAGGTTGGTAAGATTACATGGATTTTAGGGAGAAGGAAATTTCATCCTAGAACAGTTAAACGACTTGCTCAAGATCACACAGCTAGTTGTTGAGGGAGGTGAAATTTCACTCCAGAATTCTTGGATTACAAAATTCAAACCTTTTTTAATACCCTATTTGCCTCACCCACATAAGGATTAAATTGAACTGTTATTAAATGTTAAATACAAAGGAAAATAACCTTAATACTACTACTACTACTTTCTAGTTCTTTGGCATTATGTGTTTTCTACACATATTGTTCTTTTTTTTTTTTTCTTTTTCTTTTACATTTGGTCTTTACTCAATTTCTGGAGCAAGGATACAGGAGAGGGAGCCAGTATTGTTCTAGAGAGGTCACAGATGTGGGGCATCCGTTTCTGGGTGGCTTGAATCCCAGCTCTCTCACTCCCGTCACGTGACTTGATGAATTTACTTGACACTTTTCTGAGCCTTTGTTTCTTCATATGATAAAACAGAGATGATATATTACTCAGACTCTGTAGCAAATTGTGTTGTCAACAGATGAGCTCATGGATGAGCTTTGCAGTCAACTACTCTCATTGGTTCTCTCTCCATGTTAGAAGTGAGGAAAGTCGTGCCCAGGTGACCTAAGTGAGGCGTCCCAGCTCACATAACTAATAGTATTGCCAAAGCTCAGTCCTGTTTTTTGACTCCTAGTTGAGTGATATTTTTGCTAATATTGGCAATTATTTTCCAAAAGTGTTTTGTCAATGCAGTTTGAATCAAAAGATCAACTGCCAATGCTGTCAGAGAGCAATAGACTAAAAATCAGTAACTATGTGTGCCACTCCTCTCCTAATTAGATATCCCCTGCCTGTTTCTGGATGTTTCACGCTGCTGAGAAGAGTGAGTGCATTTTTCCACTCAATTATACCCAAGGAAACATTGTTCAATTTACTAATAATTTTAGCACTTGTAGAAGAATTTGAAAACTTTACAAAAATCTCATACGTTTTACAATCTCACTGTGTCATAGAGAATGGAATTTGGGACTAGGTCCACCCTTTATCTTCATGCTTTTATGCAGTGCTTTAAAATGTTGATATTGAAGAGGGCCTGAAACTGGTGACCTGTGTTGCCCTTTACTACTGGATTAAAATTTCAAGTTGCTGCTATGGTAACCGTACCTTGAAAATTAGATCCTGACAGAGTTACTAAGAAATGTAAAAGTGCACTGCTGCCATGAACTTTGAAGAAAGGTTGCACACAATTGTTAGAGACAGCCTCTTAATTGAAATAATCTGCCTTTCCCATCTGCTAGACAGAGTTTGTGTGTCTTTGGGGAGGGGGGACAATAAGATTATATCTTGATGGATTTTTAACACAAAAATGGCTGTAGTTCGAAGCAAAGCTGTTTTCTGCATGAAATGTAAATCAACTTCAGCTCAATTTATGCTATTCAGAAAGAACTGTGATACTCAGTATTCATGGTGGCAAGAAGCCAAGATGCACAGTAAAGATGTAACGATACTGAGAAAAGATACTGCTAGGGATCTATCCTAGAAAAACCCCAGTGGCCCCAGGGTCCAAATGGCAACCTCTTTCAAACCACAGATTTCTGTGCCCAGGCCTCTGGGAAGTTGGGGAATGCAGAGCAGCCGCATGACAGACTTTCACATCAAGAGGGCCAGCAGTCACTGATTTGCTTAGTGGCATAAAAGCTGAAATCATATTGATGCTCCCAGAGCCAGGGAAATGAAACAAGCAACATAGGGTCTCTCGGCTTTCAGGAACATGAGGGATTGAGGCACTTGCAATTTCAGGAATTCCTTTGTGCGTGTCTTTCCCAAGACAAGCACATCAAGGGGTGTCTGGCTTTATAATTAGTTGTGGCTATACCTGTGGTTCCATAACAGATTTTTGTTGTTGTTGTTATTAGGCCTTTTTCTTTTCTTATTTTTTTTCAACATTCTCATAAAAGGATTTTGATGTGTGGTTCTAATGCCACACATAGAAAATGACTCTTTAACTCTCTGAAGGGCAAAATTTCAGACCAGAAGGAGGTTCTCACTCTGAGAATGTTGGTATACTATTTTGCACACAACAGATATCAAATATTAAAACTGCTGGACAATATCAAGTAGTTAGGACTGAGGGATGTGAAGCCACAGGAATTCTCACCACCAGCGGTGGGAAAGTACCTTGAGTGGTAGTTCTATCTGAAGACTTTGCCTGGAATCGCCTCTCACCTCACTTACGAGTCTCTTCATTTTGGTTTGGTCCGTGTGGGTACTAAAGAGACTCTGATAGTGATGATTGAATTGTGATATACCTCCAAAACCAAGGAATGCCGTGAAATCCCCACAAGCACATATCACCAGTCTTCTCCCTGTGAGGAGTGTGGATCCACATGTAGCAGGATGTTTGACTCTGCTATTTACAAATCTATTTACCTGAGTGGAAGGGGTGGAATCCACTCCCCTATTTCTTCAGCAACCAGGGCAGGAAGAACCTACTACCTAACAGATAACCAGAAAATATTCTTGAGTGTAAAGTGAAAGAATGATCCAGAAGGTGTCACTTGCTCTGAATTAATATTATTTTATTCTTATATTTGTTAATCTGTATTTGAAAAGTAGTATTGTAAGAAAAAATATAAATGCATGCATGTGTGCATATGTGTGTGCATATATATGTGGCTGGAAAGCAAATACAATGCAGAACTTGAAGTGGACAGGCTCTGGAGCTGGAATGCCTGGGTTCAAATCCTGGCTCTACCATCTTTTAGCCATGTGATCTTGATTAAGTTACTTAACCTCTCTATCACTCAGTTTCCTCATCTGTAAAATAGTGGGTAGTAATAGCACCTACATCATACAATTTAATGATTGAAGTGCTTATCACAGTGCCTGGTACATAGAAATTTTTTGATAAACACTTTAATTAGTCGTGCTCATGATTATTGCGATCATCGTCACTGAGTCTTTCGAGTGAGTGCTGTTTGTACTACATTCCAATCTTCAGTCACTTGGGAAGCCTTTCACTCTGTTCCCTGACTTGTCCCAGAGGCCCCCAGTTGGAGAAAGACCTCTCCAGAATGAGCAAACCTGGACTACATTGAATATTTCTTCAGCTCTCCTACATACCCCAGTCCTAGAGGTTAAAAATAAAGAATGGCTAGAATGTCTTAAATGTATACATATTGAGTACTAGGCACAGTCTTCTCATTCTTGGAGCTCATCACAGCATCTTATCACAGCCATAATTGTACTCTTAGTTTGTGGTTATTTCTAAAAATAAAAGCCAGGACTTAAGTGCCAGGCACTATGCTGAGTGTTTTATATCCACTAGCTAATTGACTATTTACAACCCGGTGAGATGTAGGCACTGTTGTCACCCACATTTTACAAATGAAGAACTGAGATTCACAACTTGAAGCTGAATTTTTATAACCAGTAACGATGGATTCATTACTTGAACTTATGTCTGGTTGACTCCAGTAAGAGACTCCTTAACCCTGGCCCTCCTGCCTACCCATGGACTCTCCAATCTCAGAGTCCATCAGGACTTGATCGTCTTGGGAAATGACAACACCTCCTCAGAGGTAGTGGAGCAAATACAGGAATACAAGAGGGAGGGAACAATGGAGGACAGGAATTTGATCAGAGACATTCTCTGCTCCTGAGTTCCAAAATAGCCTCTCACATTTCGTAAAATCACCACTGGGATAATTTGCTGATTCATAATTATTGATTCTGTGGTTCACATATATATATGAAAAACTACTTTTGAAATATATAACAAGCATGTTGTCAATTTTCTAATCAGGTAGAACAGATTCTTTACTTTATTCCCAGTTTTTGCATGCGTAAAGGAAGTTGTCTGAATAAGAAAACATGTCAATAAAATTTCATGGAATAGCCTCTGCCATTCTGTGAAATAAACATTCCATTCCCTTGCCTGGGCAAATTGTTACTATTGCTGCGTAGCTACTTCTGTTTCCTTGGTCTAAAAAAGACACTTCAGACTCTGCCTTTAATTATGATAAGGATTGACTATTAACCCTTGAGAATTAAGCTTTATTTTTGCTGGGAGGGAAGATAAAATAACATTTAAATTGGTTTAAAAAATAAGACTGGAATCTCAGAAGACACACTAATGTAGAATACACTGTATATCAAAATATGTAAGTACATAATTGTAAGTTGTAACAGTGGCTTAGTAAACACATTGCTGAGTGAACTATGAAAAATAATTCACCAAGGTACTATTTCCCATACTCCTAAGAACTGAGTTAAGAGAGTAATTCCACAAAGTACATAGGCACTGTTTAAAAATATTTGTGTGTTTTTTAAAAAATACTTTCTTCAGACCCAATAGACTAATCATTTTTTTCTTCCCTTGCAAAAAAGTATGCTGTAAGGAATTTAACTAAGTGGTATGTTACATGAGGGTCTAAAATAGAAGATAACAATTCTGAGCAAAGAAATGTCTTTAGTAATTTGATTCTGAATGTGACGTAAATTAACTTTATAAAATAGAATTAGAAGAGGTTCAGTTATAGCTTTCCATTTTTTTCATATAATTTAGCATTTCATACTCATTGTATTTGCTACTGGCACCTTTATTATAAAAGCCTGAAACTTCAGGTCAGTTGAGTACATATGTGGATATAAGTAAACTGATATTTGTTTTCCAGAGAGATTTTTTTCTGGGCAACCTGATTTATCCCAGTTAAGAGATTACCTCTGTGGAAGAGAAACTCTCTTGAAGACTATTATTTACATAAGGTTTTATGCAAAACTCCTAGAAACCTGTTCAAAAATTATAGAGTAATAGGAGGTGTTCCTAAGCTTTCAACCCTCCAATGCTCTTGCTTAAATTTTGGATCTCCACTAAAGTAGCTTGACTTTTGAAATTATGTTTCAGTTCAGGTTTCTTGTCTTTTAATTTCATATAAAATAGTTTGATTAGATTATGATGAGAAGAGGGGGGAGATGATAAGGCAGTTCATTATGCACATCAGAGCATTTCAAAACTTTTCTGGTTTAAAGCCATTTAAATAATTTCCCAAATTTGAACCTGTGGTATAAAACTCTTTTTACAGTCTAATTCCAATAATGTAAATGGCATACATGTGGAAAGGTTTCAAAGCAATATTTCTTATAAACAGAATTTCAAGAACTTCTCCTTTTAAAAAGAAAGCAAGGAGTAAAGTGGATGAATCATGACAGTCTCCCATAATGAGAAAACTGAGAAAATGCTCGTTCACATGCCCACCCTATTACAGCGTAGTTTGGCTGCATGATGGTTATTACTGAATGATTATAACACACAATTTTACATGGGCGAGAAAAAGAATATCATATATAGATGTTTTCCCACTTGAAGCAAACCTGTCACAAAAATTCTAGCATATATTTCCAAACAGATAAAAAGGTAGTTTTTCACCCTTAAAAAGAATCTTTCACTTTGAAAATGATTCACTGCAGGTTCCCTCTAAATAGTAAGCTCATCTCATGCATTTACAATATGGTTTGATTTTCAAAACATCAATTTACATGCATTTTCCGATAACAAATCTATTGTGCCAAGTGATGCTTACTTGTATAAGATAAAAAAGCAAAAGTATTTTTTTTTAATTTGACTTCATGGTTTATAGTTTGTTTGTCTTTAATATTAACTATTTATAGTCCAGCAGATTTTGCTAATACAAGTAGAGATGGAGATGTCACCGGCTGCCTCAAGGGTAGTTCTGCAATGCTCATTCATGATTATCAAAATGCTGTATTTCAGCAGCAATCAAATACAACCTTGTTTTTGTTCTCATGGGAATCCAATCCTTGAGTCCCTTCTTTCCCCTTAAATTTATCTGGTCCACAGACACATTCCATGAGCTGAAAATCTAACAATAAATTAATGAGAAAATTAGAGCAGTTTGCATAACATTTGAAAAAGAATGTAACCTTTGTGTGCACAATATTCACAGCCGAGGTGAAATGGACAGATCAGTAACTGGAGGTGTGGTGTAATACCTGACAGAACATGAATTCTCTAAAGAATCCTGGCAACCCATGTGAAAATTTTACCTGGAATCATCATTTTGAATAGAGCAAAATGCCACTGGAAAAGGGGCTAGGGCTGAGCTGTGCAGCATCATTGGAGATCTGTGCACACAGAAACTATAAGCACATCTCAAATACAGAAGATGCACCTCCCTACTTTCACTGTAATATTTTAAATAGTGTGCTGGCTGGCTTTGCTTTTTAAAACAAATGTCTTTAATCTTTGTTAGGGAGAGAGTCAGACCACACAGGAACATTTACAGCAATGTGTACATTGACATTATATGGATTTTGTACTCTCTTAAGAAACTTTATTAGGGAAAGTCACCCTTTTCTGCATAAAAAATAGCAGCCCCTAAAATATATCAAAGCAGTTAAGGCTTCACCCCAATAGCTTCAATAAACACATTTTTTTTAACTTTCCCATGGAATTCAACTTCGAAGGTTTTACGTAAGGTAATACTGAAGTGGTTGTACAGAGTTAATCCTGAGTCTTTTATTTATAACACATTAATTTCAGACTTTTTACAAAGTGTAATTGTCTTGGTTAATTTCTAAGAACAAATTGAGCTTCTATGATTTAAAAAGAAAAGGTCCAATTTTGTTTATTTGTGGCCACCAAGCAGGTCAGTGAGAGAATCACGTATGTGTCACTGAGTGATTATTTTGAGAAATTGAGTATACTGACTCTCATCTTCTAACTGAAAATTGGGTTGCTGCTGTGCTTTTTAAAAAGTTACTTATTAATATGAGACAACTTTCCTCGGAAGCTTTGGGCTATATGGTTTTATTTATGCCATGCAAATAATGTGAATAGTTGAGGCAATAAAATCAGAGGAAAAGAAAATAACCTCACTTTTCTGTCAATTATGTGGCTGTGTTAGGCAAAATTATTTTAGGTATGAAATATTTAGATTCCTTTTTTCTAAATCCTTTATTATGAAATAGTTACTATGAAATATTAATTGGTATTCAGCAAAAAAAAAAAAAAAAAAAAGAATTACATGATCCAACATATTTGGGAAACAGTGGGTTAAAAACAACCTAACAAGTCTTTTCATTGTAGGAATTCTTTGAGCCTTTAATATGCAAATGCTCACTGTGTTTCTACAAGAGGGGTGTAGAATATGAAGTGTTTTTCAAACTAACTTGGCCATAGAATTTTTTTTTTCCCAGAATCCCTACCAACATGATGTGGAATAATTTGCGCCACTCCAATCTAGATAACTACACCGTTATAGAGTTCTTTGTGCATATGTAGACTCAGCTTCAATCTCTACCTGGAGTGTGGATGCTCATTAGCTTTTATCTTAACCATCTTCACTCCACCTTTCCTCCAGTTGCCCCACCACATCAGAAAATACATTTTAAATCAAATATCCCTTTTAGGCAGCTTAGTGATATTACAGATAATTTGTATTCCAAAATTATGAGGGCTTTATTTTTGTATTGATAATATGGAGGGTGTTCTGAAATTCCACCGACTCTCAACCAAAAGATTTCTTTTGTGAGGAGCCTTTTGTCTGTGTTTTTTTCCCCCTCAGACCACCTGCAAATTTAAGTTGTCTCTGGGTGGCTGGCTGGGATCATCTTCCTTCACTGTGAAGAGAAAAGCTGGCTGAATAGAGACAAAAACACTGCATACTCACTGAACATTCTTGGGAGATAATTTGCTGCCATGTTTTATAAAACCAGGGACTGGATATGCTTAAGAGCTTTTTGTTTACTATTGCCAAGAGAGATAATAGTCCTATTATCCAGGTGACTTTCGAGACCATTCTGAATGCTAGTGTTATTGAAAATGCAGTAATGAAGTCAACTCTCAGTTCTAAGCATGTGGATCATCCACTTCAGACTGTGTCTTCCCCAGATGTCTTGCTGAGGTCACTTGGCCCAGCTCTGGGCTGCCTTGCCCTGCCCTCTGTGGCAATGTGTTTTGAGAATGCAAACGCACATAATGTGAGACTGAGAAAAAAGGCAGTTAAGAAGATTTTTTTTTTAAATGTTGGGAGGAGATGATGCATTATACCCAGTCCAAAGTCTAAAGGAAAGAACTTCCCATTTTGCCCTCATTTTCTGTGCACTGATTGGCTCTATTAGTGCCAGTAATCCAGAGCTGATGTAGTCCCTCCTAAACAGCCAAATCATATTTTCAACAAGGCCAAGAATGTGTCCTTTGTTTAAGCACTTTCTTGATAACTGATCTCCTATTATGAGAGGCATTTATACATAGTTAAGCTGGTGCGAACTAGAATTTCTGGTTTTCTGATCTACACACTTAGAGCAAAGATGTTTCTGTGTACACAGTACTTCATTTAATTATCATTTTAATTACTTTATTGACTTAAACATTAGTATTGAAAACATTTTACAATAATGAATATAACATACAAGCAATTTATAATTTTAATTATGTCTTATCTCATTCACATTATCTGAAGCTTGATAGCAGATAATTAGTTGATTGAATATGAAAACACCCAAAATATTGATGGGTAGCAGAGATGAGCTCCAATTAGTTGACTCTTTCTTCCTTCAGCAATTACATGTTATTCTTTATATTTATTCCTGGTATACACTCAATATTTATAATACACACATTTGGAATTTGTACAGAGGGAGATGGCTCAGTGATTGTATTTGGACTATGTGGTAACAGCTACCTTACAATATCTATGAACACAAATATCAAAATTTTTATTTCTGGAATTAACCTTTTTACTTTAGAGTTTCTCATTAATTATTACTTTTGTTTATTTTATATATGGTGTTAGACACATGTTTTTGAAAATATTTTTTCTCAGCAAACTGGTAGGGTTAAATTTAGAAACTTGACAATAGAAGAACTATCTACACAAAATAACAAAGATGAAAATGCAAAATGCTGAGAGGGTGGGACAAAAGTACAGTTTACAAGACTGGACTGCCCTTGAGGTTGGAAGTTGCTGGAGAAAAGTGACTGATGATCTCACACCTAATCTAGCTAAACTCACTTTCCATACATCAAACTCTTCTTTACATTATCTTGGTTACCTGCTCTATGAAGTGGCCATCCAACTTTATTTAATGTTCGCAAAATCTGGCTGATTGATTGCCTATTCACTGAGGTTTGGGGAACCTCAGATTGAAACATTATCCAGGCAGTAGCGACATGTACTTTTTCAAGGACATTTAAAGGAATACTAGTACACTTCCAGTGGGTATTCCAAATCTAGGTTTATAGTCATTCTTTGAGGTAATACCAAGAGTAAATAGAGATACCTAGCTTATCTTGTAAAGTTGAGGTAATCATTTCTTAGGGACGCTTTTAACTGTTAGTTGAGCCTTCTCTTGCTGTTGCAATTTTATTTGTCCACAGGGAGAAAAGGGATGGGACGGGAACAATGCTGGGAATCCAGGTGGCAGTGTGGGAAGAAATGTATATTTTCATCTACAAAGAGAAGAGAAATTAAATTCTTAGAAGTTAGAAGATTCTTAAGTTTGCTATAAATAAATTTCTGCTGGCAAATCCACCTCAGGTAGACCTGGGTTTGGGATGGAAGGTTCTTAATTTGCTTTCCTCCCCAAATTGTGATGAAAGCCAAGAGAAAAATCAGTTAACCAATATCAAAGCAGGCCTCAAAGATGTCCTGATGCTGC
The DNA here is from genome assembly GCA_963573385.1 of Cacajao melanocephalus. NCBI lineage: Eukaryota > Metazoa > Chordata > Mammalia > Primates > Pitheciidae > Cacajao > Cacajao melanocephalus. The sequence goes on from CAUYLG010015919.1 coordinate 92,125, forward strand.
ACTGCGTGTTCATTGGTAAGCCCCAGTGTACTGTGGGCAAGCCTTCATCATTTGGTGTGTGGCCAATGAGAGATACTTAACTCAAAGAGAAGTGGCATGGCATAATCATTGAATTTGATTCTGCCAGTTGACTTACCCTGAAACCCAAAGTGGATTGGCTTCAAATGGTGAACTGGCAAAGTTTTCGATAGAATATTCTCCTCCAACAACCAGGCAATCCAACTCAGTGACTTGAGATTAGCTGAAAGATAAAAAGGCTTCTCTGCCTCTGTAACTTCTGCTTTAGCAATGAATAACTAGGAGTCTTGTTGGTGGTATGGTTAATATCGGTAACAGGCATTTCCTTTGGGGAGGAGAGCTTTGCTATTTGAAGTAAAGCCCAATGGCTTGACTTTTCCCCAAATTCCACCAACACAACAATATAAACAGATTTTATTTCCATGAACTCCATTCCAGTATCCTAAAAACAGGTAGATTTATGCAGATTAATTTGGCATAGTACAGCAAGTTGCTGCTGTGAGATATATCATAGAACTACTTCCTAGCTCAGGCTAGCTAATGGCTAGAATGAAATAAAACGTAAAAATACATTTACATGGATTGTTTTATAAGTCAGATAAAGCTTTATGTTACCTACCATTGAAACTGGACGTGTTTTTACAAGCAACATAAGGGTTGTTCATGTAATACTTTCATTATTTCCAGCAAGTGTAAAACAAAATAAAAACAAGAACATTGAATTTAGCTACCATTAACTACCATTAACTGTAATTTTTCCTGACAAGCTCTCTCTCATCTGATGATGAGTGAAACGCTGGGAAAAGTCGACTGAAAAATTATATCAAGGTTGATGAAATATGCCCTTGTATTTTAAGCATGCCCAGTTCAGACATTTAAAATAGAGCAATTTATAATGTGTTAGCAGCCAGAACTCCATCATGTTTTAAATAAATTTATTTTTCTACTTCTTGTGAGACTCTAAGTCACTCTAAGAAGACTCATGACATTTCACTGTACAAGGCAGGTCACAAATTGAATAATGTGAAATAACTTTATTAGAGAACTGAAGAAAATGATATGAGAATAATGTGTTTTACAGTAAAATTTGATAGCCCTCTAAAGATCAATGAGTGTGTTTGTTTACTTTGAAGTGAAAGGACAAAGGCTTCATAATGGAATTCAGAGAAATGCCTGAATTAAAGGCATCGTTGCCAGATAAAATGGCTTTCCTTGTCTGTGGTGAATTCAGAAAACCTACCACGTACTTTGCAGTAGAAAGAATAGCCTAGGTACTGTCTGTGATAATATGTCATTATAAAGCTGCTCTGGAATGAATGAAAGTCCTCTCGTGTGGCCACACAGAATAAAACAAGCTGCAAGTCACAAGGTTCTTGTCCTGTCCCAAACATTGATTGAAAGGGCACTTTATAAAGGGAGAAAGAAACAGCGGGGGCACCCTCATTTGCATCACCAAACCCTAATGATGGAGGCGCTTTTATGGACACACTGTGTACGTAGAATAGGTTCAATTAAAAAAGAAGCCATTTTACACTGGCCTTTACCCCACCAGGATTTTTTCTTAAAGACAAAACAAAGACCATTTATCTGGGTAACAATGCATTACTTTAAAAAATGAGGCAGAGTGTAGAACATAGGGTAAGCAAGAGGCATGGGTCTCCCATGGTTTTATCTTTGCCACTTCTTTTCTTTTCGCATATTTTCGTCATGAAAGCGTATTTTCGTCGAAATAAGGTAAATACGAATGATGATTAGGGTAGGCAGGAATCTTGTAGCTGGCCCTAACTAGGAAGAACAAGATTCAGAACTTCACATGAGTTTAAAATGAAGCTCCATTAGCAGGGACCAAAATGAATTGCTGTCTGATATTTTTGGCCTCGATAAAATGAGTTGGGGGTTTGAGTTCAATGCCTATGGACAGATGTTCCACAGACAAAAAACGCGGTTCTTAATTGGCACTAATTAGCACCCTTGATGGCAGGGAGAGATTGACAAGGTTATTTCTATGACACTGCCCCTGCTGACTATAACTGTTCTTTCCAGGATAAGGGGAAAGCAATGTAGGTAAACTTATGGTCTTAGCCTTCAAGGATTATTTGTGCCCCCAAACAAAGAGAGTCTTCACATTTCCAAGCTGTCAACTTAGTAAGATTCTTTGCCTAGGATATACATTGGCTTTTATTTTTAATTAAATAAAGTGTAATTAGTAGGAAACAATCAATACGGTAGAGTGACAAGCACTTTTATGTTGGTTTGTTTGTCCCTGCTTAAAGAAGCAGAAGCAAAGAGAAAAAAAAAGAAAGAAGCTGTATTAAGGATGAGAAAAACAATCTAAGCACATTATAGATGTTAACACCAGTAGAGAATATAGAGGATGTTTTGTACTGATACAAATCCCTGCAACCTGCTGTGCAATGCATCTTGTTCAGTGCTTTGTTTATAATCACCTTCATCTGTAAAATGGGGAAATGGCACCAGCCTCCTGAAAGGGCTAAATTCTGTGAAGAACCTGGATGTCCTGGGGCGTAAAGGTATCTTATAATTATAAACTAACTCTAAAATGAGTAGCATGATGAAGGAGCTGTGGCTGCATTCTAATATACTTTAAGCAGAACTATATGGAAGTATGCTTTAAGTTTCTGCAAATGCTTTTTTCTCTATAATTGCGAACTTGAGAATTATGCAAAAGTAGTCAGTTTGCATTTATTCAATTTAGTGCTAATAAGGAACTCAAAGAATGGATTAAAGTCATTTTTAGTAACTTGACAGATTTTTGTATGCTGTAGCATGATGGCGTACATTGCTGAAGAGCTGGAGAGACTCTTAAATGTAGACTAAGCCCGTTTATTTTTCCAGGAAGACCGAGGGATTAGATCTCCAGAACTAGATTCAAAGAATGCTCATCAACAAGACCCACAGGTGGTAGAAATCACTTGTGGGGATGGGGTAGCTGGATGGCAGGGTCCTGAGAAGCAGAGCCTGACATGGCATTCCTGTGAATGAACTTTAAAGAAAAAGAAAACTGTAAGGAAGTGAAGAGAACAAGTTAGATGGTGGGCTTGGCTTCAGCTTGGCTTCAGCTTGATCCCATGAAGAGTCCTAGGGCATGAACCAAATCACAGAGTCGTCCCACACTGAGGCAAGATGGGGAGATGGGGACAACCATTTGGCTGGTTACTGGCTGCACACATTCCTGTCATTTGGATAGGGGTTTCCCATCCAAGAACAAAGTGGCTTTCCTTCTGCCAAGGGCAGATGTCTGGGGAAGGGCCCATGTGGAGGGCCCCAGAGAAGGAACCGCGACAGCTAGAATATCTGTGCACCAATATGGTAAAAGAGATGAGGGAAGGGCCATGCTACCAGCCTTCACTGTAGGACTAAGCTTGGTAGAGCCAGGTGGCTTCTCATCTAAGCAAGACCTTTTGTTTCCTGAGCAACTTTCAGAAGACCATGATATTAACTGAGCAGAATAAAGCCCATCCTTAGATAGTGAAATTTTTAAAAACTATCGTTTGATAATTAGCAACATATGCACATAGATGAGCTAAGCAATATTTTCTTTAATGTGAATAGTCCTTGAAGTACAAGAAGACAACACAGATGTTAATTTGGGTTTTCATGTGTTCAGATACTATGGAAATAGAATTCCCTGTTCCTCAAACTCATCCGTACCTGTCTATACTCGTATATGCCTCCTGTGTCATGCCTCTGCCTGGTACATCACAATGCCAACCAACCCCAACCGCCCCTTTTACATACCCTTAAAACAACGACCTCCAGATGCCCCCAGCTCTTCTTCCCTCAAGGCCACAGAACTCTGCAGACTCCATGCATCCCAGCAGTGAGTTTCAGAGACCGTGGCTTCTGATGCCCTTGAAGGATCCTAATTAGGGGTATTGCCTGGCCAAAGTTATGCTTTAGAATGATTATTCAGGCCAAAGTGAGAGATCCTGAAGGCTTGAAATAAGGTATGGATAGAGAATAGAAGACAGACTGGAGAAGGGTATGATATCTGTGTTCCCATCAATGGATTTAAGTAACTGACAAGATGTGTGAAGTGAGAAAGAGGGTAGAAGTGTTCAAATGATCAAGCTTGCTTGCTAGAAAATTTGGGTAGATGGTAATACAATAGAGATATCTTAGTCCATTTGTACTGCTATAACAAAATACCTAAGACTGGGTACTTTATAAAGAAGATAAATTTATTTTCTCACAGTTCTTGAGGCTAGAAGTCCAAGATCAAGACACCAGCAGGTTCAGTTGTCTGGTGAGCACGTGTTCTCTGCTTCCAGGATAGTGCCTTGTTGCTGCTTCCTCAGGAGGGCTGAACACTGTGTCCTCACATGGTAGATAGAACAAAATGGCAAAAAGGGCTTAACAAGTTCCCTCCAGCCTTTTATAAGGCACTAATCCTATGTATAAGGGCAAAGCCCTCATGGCCTAGTCACCTCCTAAAGGGTCCACCTTTTAATATTGTTGTACTAAGGATTAAATTTCAACATGAATTTCGGAGGAAACACAAACATGCAAACCATGGCAGATGCAAAAATAAAGCAGAGGAATTAAGTTCTGACACATGCTACAACATGGATGAAACTCAAAAACATTGTGCTAAGTAAATATAATATGGTAAAAGTCACATTCATATGAAATGTCTGGAATAGGCAAATTAATAGAGATGGAAAGCAGATTAGAGGTTGCCCAGGGATGCAGGGTGGAGGGGATAGAGGGATTGGGAGAATGATACTTAAAAGTTACAGGGTTTCTTTCTGGAGTGGTGAAAATATTCTTCAACTAGATCAAGGTGATGGCTGCACAACACTGTGAAGATACTAAAATGCACAGAATAGTCCATTTTAAAATGATAAATTGTATATGTATTTTATTCACAAAATAAGTAGATAGATTAAAAATAAAACAAAATAAATGACTGAATGCATATATACATACTTAAACCAGTAGGAGGGACATGGAAGAGATGATGAGCTCGGTTTTAGCTTTCTTAGGCTTGAAGCATTTGTGAAACAAGGTGGTGAAACCGGATTTAGGTGCTAGGAGCTCAAAAGAGTGTTATAGCTGTTAGGACTGTGAATACCCCCATTTTGGGGAGCTGGGAAGGTAAGAACTGGGGCAAAGCCCTGTATTAGTTTCCTGGGGCTGCTATAACAAAGTACCCGACGTTGGAAGGCTTAAAACAACAGGAATATCCTGTCTTTCTAACTTCCAGCTGTTAGAAGTCCAATAACAAGGAGTTGGTTCCTTCTTAGGGTTGTAAAAGAAGATCTGTTCCAGGCCTCCCTCCTTAGCTTGTAGATATCTGTCTTCTCTCTCCCTGAGTCTTTTCACAGTCTTCCTTCTATGTGTGACTGTGTCCAAATTTCTCCTTTTATAAGGACACCAGTCATATCAGATTAGGGATCAACCTAATGACCTCAAGACCTTATCTCCAAATAAGACCACATTCTGAAGTACTGGGGGTTAGAGCTTCAACGTATGAGTTTTAGGTAGGAACACAATTCACCCCTAACAAGCCCATTTCCTGAATTTCCCTTTTCTGAATAGCAGCAATCTTAATGATCCTCCAATTACAGTAGTGGTCAGCTGCACCGTTCTGTCCCATCCTAGGCAGTGGGAATTTGGAGGTGCTTTCCCCAGGAACCACTCTGGAGCTTCTTTCCATTCTTCTGCACTCTCTCAGAATAACATGGACTTAGCGAGCTGACTCAAGAGTCATCTGCATGCAGTCATTTTCAAATAACATTTTTACTGCAATTACCAAGTTGAGAAAAGCTTATTCAACCACTGCTTGGGCAATTGATAAGGTAATGAAAAAAAAAAAAAAAGCAGATTTACTTTTTTATGTGAAGACAAAATGTTTGTAGGAAGCAGCTCCCACATTCTTTGTAAGTAGCTCTGCACTGTGGATTTTTTTCAACATCTTCGACCAAGCCTGGGATGGTCGGTTGTGACCATTTTGTTTTCCTTTTTTTTTTTAATTGTACTTTAAGTTCTGGGGTACATGTGCGGCTCTTGAAGGATTGTTGCTTAGGTACACACATGCCATGGTGGTTTGCTGTCTCCATCCCCCCGTCACCTACATCAGGCATTTCTCCCAATGTTATCCCTCCCCAACCTCCCCACCCCCTGCTGTCCCTCCCCTAGCCCCCCACCCCCCAGCACACCCCAGCTTGTGATGTTCCCCTCCCTGTGCCCGTGTGTTCTCATTGTTCAACACCCGCCTATGAATGAGAACATGTGGTGTTTGGTTTTCTGTTCTTGGGTCAGTTTGCTGAGAATGATGGTTTCCAGATTCATCCACATCCCTACAAAGGACGTGAACTCATCCTTTTTTATGGCTGCGTAGTATTCCATGGTGTATATGTGCCACATTTTCTTTGT
>CAUYLG010015920.1:0-45364 GCA_963573385.1 Cacajao melanocephalus
TGTTAAGCACAATTATTGGCATAAAAGAGGTTTTTAATATCCATTTTTAGACTGCATTCTAGCCTGGGCAATAGAACAAGAATCCTGTTCTCTCTCCCTCTTTCTCTTCCTCTTTCTTTCTCTCTTACATTCTTTTTTTTCTTTCTTTCACTCTCACTTTCTTTCCTCTCTTTTTCTTTCTAAATAAATAAATAAATAAATAAATAAATAAAATAAAGTCCATGAAAACTGAAGAGACTGCCCAAGGAGAGCAAATGGTAAAATTAAGAATTTTTAATATGTGGCCGGAAACACCAGACAGGCTTTTGACATATATGATGTTATATTATTACTAATCACAAAATGCAGAAACTAAAACTTAGTAAAGGTTACATAATTTGCCCCAAGGTTATACAACTATTATGAAACTCAAAGTTCACTTCAGTCCAGAACCAAGCTCTGATGCAAAGTAATTCAAACCCAGACTCCAATTGAACAACACCAAACAAACAAACAACAACAATCACACCCCACCCACAGTTCTCATTGCATTTTTTTCAGGAACCTTGATTATAATTTACCTGAGATTTCCTGAGCATGACAGACTGTATGTTTAGTATATTTCCTAAGTTTAAATCGATACATTATAGAAGATAGAACCATCTGGTTTCTCACATTCATCTAACGAGAAACCCTGTTAACTAATTCCTTACAAAGTGAAAGAGGTGGCTCCCCACAGAGCTAACATATGTGACCTTCTAGGCATCACTTTGTACAGCTGCCACTGTATTAACTACGAAATTATAAGACCTCAATTGCTATCGCTTGTTGTTTACTACAAGTTAGCAAGATTACTGGTTTGTGTTGTGTGGAAAGTTAAATAATTCATCCTTAAAATTTCAAATCAATCTAATTTATATTTAATACCTGTCATGGGGTGCTTATTTCTCAAATAAGTTATCAGTGAACATAAAAAAGGTTTGTGGTTTTAATTTATAGTTCCCAAATGTTAATGAGGTTCAAAAAAGTTGTAAGATGGCTAATCATGATTTTACTTTAAAGATTTCATTTCCATCTCATTCCACAACATGACTTAGTTTAAAGGTGGTTTTGCAGTCAAAACTTTTTGAATAAGAATTTGAAGAAAGTTCTGTACAAATTTTCTTCACTTTTTAAATAAGATTTGCCACAGTCACATTTCTAATCATATTCAACAATATAAGAACATGCTACCTTGAGGACATACGAATTGAAAGACACACTACCTTCGTGAGATTCCAGGGACTGAAGAGAAGCACATTGACAAGACTTGTTGAATATACAATGCTGCCTGGAATAGGTTATAAAAATCCATTTCCCATATTATCAAAACTTTAAAAGCTTGAAATATTTGTGTTCAGAGTTATATGTGTATTATAAAAGCTTCAGAAACTGAAATCTCATTTTCGATCCAAGAATTTTCATATGGTTCAATGGATGGTAACTACTACAGTGAAATATGAGCATTTTGGACCTCCAGAAAAATATTGGAATATATTACTAACTAAGTCTGAATAGATTATATGGGTCTATCCAGGAGCTTATTTTAAAAGTTGACATATTTTCAAATGCAATCCAGTAGACCCAATCTGAACTCTGTAAAATGCATATGCACAGGAACAAATGTGTCACACTTGAAGCACAATACATTATTCACAAACACACCCCAAGCATTTCTTACAGATTTATGGAGTAATTTATATGGAAAGATACATACATCTCAAGATTTCCATCCCATTCCAGCTACCTTACACTCATATCACTCTAACCAATGTATTCTAAAAAGTAAACATAAAAAAGAAAGTAAATCTACATGGCTTACAGTGGGAAGAAAAAAGATTTACAAAAAGATGTACTCAAACTTATATAGAAAATGATGTTTAATATGACAATGACCAAGACGAATATTTCTTCTTATAAAATGATAATCAGTTGCAAATATTGAACTTAGTACTTACAGTTTTCACTGCTCCTCAGACAAGAAAATGTTATGCATATCTAAGGTATTGTATTAGTAAACCTGTAAGTAGACCAAAACAGTAAAAGATGATTAAGTTCCTCTTACTAAAGGTAATGCACCTAGATTTAATAGCTACTGAACTGAGTTTAATTTTGTTTCTGCAGCAGGAATAATGGTTTCTCAGGGAATTTTAGCCTTTAAAAAAAATAGTACATTCAACAAAAGGAATATGTTTGTATCTCTTCACTTGACCCACAAATTGAAATAGTTTTTGTTCTGTAATTTCAGAATTATTGTACAAAGGAGTTAAACTTTATATCTTCTCAAGTCTTTATTTTCTTATCTTTAGAGGAAATATCAACAAAGATTAAATGAGTTAAAGATGTATCAAGAATGCCTACAGCTCTGTTGAGAGTTGCATATATTGCTGCTGCTTCTAATTTAGATTAAATGCAAAGAAACATTTTCTGATAGTGGTTTCTTTGATATAAAAAGTATTTATAAAGGAATGTAGTGAATTTTTGCTCTGAAAACTTCTAAAAACCTTATTTTTCTTTGTTTGTGACTGTGTACAAATGGCCTTGTCAATAGACAAGAAAATTACTAGATCCAGCTCTAAACTAATGAGAAAACTCCATAGCCAATTGCCACAAACTATGTTATTATTTTATAGTCACAAATGATTCTAGATGATCTTTCACAGTTCTATTAGAGCTACAACCCCACTATAAATCTCAGAAAATAATATTCCAGTTATTATGGATGTTTCTCTTTAAAAAGCTATCTACTAATAGACACTGAAATCACCTAGAGGGAAAGTTGCCTGGCTCAGGTATTCTTTGTTTTCTTCTCAAAATTATATACTCGACAGGAGATCAACTCTACATATTGTTATCATCTCCTGCAAAAAAAAAAAAAAATATATATATATATATATATATATATATATACATAATAGACTTAATAAGGAGTGTATCTGTTTGAAGGGAAGGTAACCATTCTTGGAGTTGGCCATGTGAATGATGCTATAAAGTGTAAAAATGAAGTGAGTAGAAAAGCCATTACCACTCTGAATTTGAAACATAAATATCCAAATCCACATGGCTTGGATAAGCAGCATACTGAGATTTATTATCCCATTTGTTCAGAGTCCATTGTTTCATGGTGGAAAATAATGTAGTGATGAGATTCACATATTTACAGCACCTGTTTAGTCTACAGGATTTGAACAAATCAGGAATCTGAATCAAATAAGGGATAATACAAGTCCCTTACCATCCTAGGAGAAAGGAGACAATGAAACCACGGATAGAAGACGGTTAAGCTAATAAAGAGCTTTAGGGCACCAGGCCTAAGAGGATATTTAGTCAACCGCAATATATTACGTAGTGCCAGTAACTCTTGATGTAAGCTAAAACAGAAGTTTCAAAAGTAGAGCATTTTACTTCATGGGAAGTACAGTTTTCTATTTGAATAAAAGTTGATTCTGCTCATTTATATCAAGGATGAATAGAAAGAAATGGATACCTTTATGACTGAAAGATTTTCAGGACTTTGCATGGAAGCTTAAACTCTAGGAGTCAATGTCCTTAGTGATGTGGGCAGCACCGAATCAAGCGTTAAACCTGAGCACCTAAAAGGCCCTCACCAAAATTATCTCCCAGAAACCTGACTCTCATATTTCCAGATGCACCAATGCAAATCTATTTGTGTTCTATTCACTTGTTTTGTGACCTTGGGCAAGTGGTAACTTCTTTAACCCAAATGACATTAAGATGAAATGAAACACTGCATTTAAAGCACTCAAGAGTGCCTGGCACATATTAAGTATTTTAATACGTGTATTAATGAGAGATGTAGTTAAGAGCTTCTTTCTGCAGAATGATTCTCTGTGTCAATCAATTTTAATAGAGACAAGGGTGGAGTGAAAAGGAGAATTCACAAGCTCCAGCAAACAGAGCCATCCCGGGAGACAGGCAATGATCTCAGTGGAAAAAGCCGGAACAGAACAGACAGAGGTGTAAGAGAACATTAAGGAATTAAGGAGAGGACAAAAAAGAAAGAAGAATAAACATGCCAGAAAACCTGGGTATATAAAAAGAGAGAGACACATTTTTAAAAGCAATTGTTTATTTGATCACATAAAAATTAAAGGCAACCTTATGAAAAATATATATCAGAACAAAGTTAATAGACAAACCTAAAGTGGCTAAATGAAAATCAGCACTAGAAAGTACTTTTTCTCCGTCTTCACTAAAGAGGTTTTCTAATCACTGAGAAAAAAAAAATGCCCCTTAGTAGGAAAAAAACAGTTAAATTCATAAAGAATGAAAAAAGGCCCACATGCATATCAAAAATGTTCACCCTCACTTGTAATCAAATAATTGCTTTTTAAAGCGACAATGAGAAGGCTTTTATTTTTTATTTAAAAATCAGAAACCTTTACTTTTTTAAGTACCCATTACTGTTGAGGTAAAATAAACATTTTTTCCTACACTGCCATTGTGAGTATAAATTGAGTGAAATATTTCTTAGGATAATTGAAAAGAAATCTAAATATGTTTAAAATTCTGACCTTGAAATGATGACCAGGCAGCTGCGCACACAGTTAAGCTACCTTCCCAGGCTTACCTATCAGTTCGGTATGATTTGGCTATGACCATATTTAGCAATGGAGCATGAGTAGATCTGAGGCCACTTCCTGGTGGGAGCCATATAAAGCTTCCATGCAATACAACATTTTGCTTCTCTTCCCCAATCTGTTGGCTGTATGTCATCTCCCAAGGTGACCACTGAAGACATGTATTGACAAGGGTAAAACCTGTCACCATGATCTTGGAACGTGAAGAATGACATTCCTTCTGTGCTACCCCACAAAACCACACTTTACCCCGATTGATCTTTGTATGAACAAAAAAGCATACCCAGATAAACACTAATGCTATAGGGTTTAATAATTATAGTAGCTAGTACAACTAACATAGATTTTTTATTATTTCTACTTCTACAATTAATCCTAATTATATTTAAGGATATATATCAATACACAAACTATAATACGAGCAAAACATAAGAATTACCTAAAAAATTAAAAAGAAATTAACAACAGAACATTCATTTAATGCAGTATCTTGCAGGAATTAAAATCATGTTTGATTTTACGTGGAAATGTATATAGACCATTAGGTTAAAAAAAAAAAAGCAATCTATAAGACTCATGATCACAATTTACACATATCCTATATAACCACAGCTATCTTGGAGTGTTGAAATTATAAAAGTAATTTTACACTATCTATTTTTTATTATCAAAACATTTTAGTTAAATTCAAAAAAACTCCCTGTGAATGTTATAATAAAAGGCGGGGGAAACAGAAAGAAAAGAAAGAAGAAGAAAAAGGTCAAAGTTTGCATATACGATAAAATACTTCACAATTTTGCCATGGCTGTCTTTTACACATGAGTATGAAACATCCCAAGCTGTGTGCTGCCAGTGGGGCACAGATGTGCTGAGATATTAATCCTCTCAGCCCTGGGCAGCTTGTCAAGGCCCAGGGCCATGGAAGTCCCGAGGTGGTCTCCTCAAGTAACCCAAGCACTGGGGATAAGGTAACAGCAGCCCTTGCTAACCAAAGCCTGGGTGTTTAGTCATATATTTCCTCTTCATTTAAATCAAACAGAGCTGATGTGTTTCATATACAAAATCAAAGAGAAAATTAATAAAGCATTTAAAAATTATGCTACATTCATAAAAATACTGCAATATGTTATCAGTCAGAAAAAACTAGAAAGTGAAACAGATTTTTCTCATTTGACTGTGTTTTGATGAGCATGAATTAAGCATCTGAAGATAAAACACTTTCTAAAGCTCTAGGACATATACTGAACTTGACAGAATATTAGCATATGAATGAGGGGGGAGTACATTTAAAAGAGTTTCTTATCCTAGTCTACCACTATGTGACATGAAATGAGCTCCAATGAGTGCATTGGTCCCACTGAAATATAATTGATGAATGTAAAATTGTATGCTAAATGCTTTGCCAGAAATAAAAGAAACCCCACCAACATCATCATGCACACCTGCTAGTGATGATTAAATAAGGACCAAAAAAAAAAACACAAGCATTGAAATATATGTCTTACAACCAATTATACTTTACTCCTCCCCTTGCATGTTCCACCCCCCCACCAAAAAACAAAACAAAACAAAACAAAACAATACAGTGAATTAATCTTAGGTTTTCATCTTATTTTCTAGACATTACAGTTAGTATGCTACATTTTTAAAGTAAAAAAAGATAAATTTAGATTCTCCTTAGAAATGTTCTTGTGGCAAATTAGAAACAGAAATGCATTAAAGAACCAATTTCCTGTTTTGGAAATATGCATTTTTTAAAGTCCTTAAACCCAGAAATGATGTAGAATTTGCAAAGATGCTCAATTCTGGAGAGAACTGTGGTAGGGAGAGCATTCCTGCATCCAGGTAAGTAGAGAACTTCTCTGCCCATCCCCAACAAAACAGACCAGCGCAAACAGCTATCTATAGACCAAGGTGGCCTGGGTGGATCCTAAATGGAGTCACTGGGTGCCCTTCGTTGGTGGGTCTAGCATCTTTCATTCTCCTCACATGACACTTGGCACCTTGTGCTGCATGATGATTGCCTGTTCACTGATCTGTATTCTCCAGTGAATAATAACTACTCTCCATGGGGAAAAGACCCACGTCACTAAAGTCCATCATTGTATCCTCAGCTACTAGCCTTCTATTTGTACCTATTAGATACTCAATAAATATGTGTGAATTAATGAACTCATTCATTTATTCATATGATCCACAAATAGTTACTTAACAGCTATTATGTGGCAGGTACTAACTGAAGCACTGGGGATAAGGTAACAAATAAGATACAGTATTTTATAGCAAAATACAGCCTAGGAGACAGCAAAGAAATCAGCAAAGAGAAGCACTGTTTTCAAGGAGGGTAGCAACAGGAAGAGCAAGCTCCATCTTGCACTGGCTCTTTAAGACCTTAGGGAAAGGAGACTACAGATACATGTAAAAGGCCCCAGGAACTCCCAGTACAGGAATAGGAGATACTGATTAGAAAACTAAGATGCTACAGGACCTACAAGCAAGTGAAATGTGAGCACAAATGGTAATATGACCTAACTAGTAACCACAGAATAGTGAGGCCTGAGGAGGTTAATGTTATATAAGACATTGATTACACTGTTGTATATGCCACAAAAGCCTTCATCATGGAATATTCAGAAAGAAATATCTCCACTATATGAAATATATTAGTTTTTGTTGTTCATAAACCCAGACATTTACCTTTTTTTCTGATTTTTAAGTTCAGGGTTTCATGTGCAGGGTGTACAGGTTTGTTACATAGGTAAATGTATGTCATGGCAGTTTGCTGCACAGATCATCCTATCACCCAGGTATTAAGCCCAGCATCCATTAGCTATTCTTCCTAATGCCCTTCCCCTGCACCCCCTACCTTCTGACAGGCCCCAGTGTGTGTTGTTCCCCCTCCATGTGTTCTCATAATTCAACTTCTACTTAAAAGTGAGAACGTGGTGTTTGGTTTGGGGTTCCTGTGTTAGTTTGCTGAGGATAATGGCCTCCAGCTCCATCCATGTCCCTGCAAAGGATATGATCTCATTCCTTTTTACAGTTGTATAGTATTCCATGGTGTATATGCATCACATTTTCTTTATCCAGTCTGTCATTGATAGGCACTTAAGTTGATTCCATGTATTTGCTATTGTGAATAGTGATGCAATGAACATACACATGCATGTATCTTTATAATAGAATGATTTATATTCCTTTGGATATATACCCAGTGATGGGATTGATAAACCCAGACATTTAGCTGAAATAAACTCTGCAGCATATTTTTTCTATCAGTATTTCAAATGTTCTTCATACTTTAAAAGGTACATAAAATTTCAAGTTAAGAGTCATTTAACAATATCAGTTGCAAAAAAAAATGTGAATCTAGCACACAAGAAATGCTGCTTCTTCTACACATGTGTCCTACAGTTTGTGATACTTTTCATTATAATATAAAATAAAACATGCAGAGAGATAGATAAGAAGAAACAGAAAACTAAAGGCTCACCAAAATGTGTGTTAATATGATTTGCTAAAATAAGAGCATCAAACACAAAGTACTCAATTAGAAAGATGGATAATGCCAAGCTTTGAAGGAAAAAAACAAGGAGATGAGAAGTCTTGTTTAATGCAAGTGAAAGTATAAACATGTTCGCTCTCTCTGGAAGAGCATATTAATCTGGCAGAGCATATTAAAATTAAGGATGCCTATTCCCTGACATACGGAACTCTCATTTTAAAGTATGAAATCCAGATAAACCCTCAGAAAAGTCCAAAATGTTCAGTGCTGCATTACTTGTGATAGCAAGGGGCTGGGGACAGTTTAAGCATTCATCAGTAAAAGAATGAATGTTAAGATGTAGTAGATGCACGTGACGGATATTATCATGCAGTAATTTGAAACAATAAATCAGATTATTCTCTCATTGTAAATCTTAAAAACAAAAATAAATTTAACAAATAAAATAAAACCTATAGTACCGTTAACATTTGTAAAAATTAAAACCTCTATGTTCACAAACACACACTACTTACTTTACAAGAATTCAAAAATAGATGAAAACATATATGGAATATATTACTTAAGTGGATGGCAGAATAAGGGATAAAGGAAAAAAATTGAATAAAATGAGAAGACCTGGAATGGACCAGCTATGACAATTGCTATGAAATTAATACTAGAGTTAATACAACTCTCTGCATCTGTGGATATTAGACACATGTATGGTATTAGTACATCCAAGCATATAAGACCCCTTTGTGCTTTTCCCCTTTCCTGAATCACTGTGTATACTAATATCACATATCTAGTATGTAGATAAATACAGATTCATTTATAGATAAAGACATAGACATAGGTTAGATATAGCCTGACCCACTGAAATTTTGTGTATTGACTCTATGGACCAAGGACATTCCCAGGATTCAAGACTTTCAGTGCTAAAACCAGGAAAACCAGGATGAGTTGATCATGCTACCTGTTAACAAGTTAGACAGCACATCTCGCCTCTGCAATAAGAGGTTCCTTGCACAGACCTCTATTACTGGTGTTCACCCTGTTCTTTAAAGCAAGCTGTTTCTATAAAGAGTTTAAGAGCTTTGGAAATTCAATACTTGAAAATCCCATGCACCAAAAAGAAAATAATTTCAGATATGCTAGATGTAAAACTAATTGTTATACAAAATTGCATGCAATATTGTATACAAATGATAACAAGGTTGAAAAGAAATCACCTATTTATTCATTACCTAAACTATCATTATCTAAATTATCAAGACACTAAATGATACTAGACACCATTGTGAAATCATTAAGATGTGCTCCCTTATCAAAGTTTTTATAGCATGTCGTTTTGAGAAAAAGCAGATGTAAAAATATGACTAGTAAAATACTGATTCCATAAGTCAGAAAATCATAAAATGTTTATTGTATTATAGTCACTATATTGTACACTTTTTAATTGAAGCCAATATATAGAATTGTTTCATTCACTTCTTCATATGAAAATTGCATTGACATTACATAAAATAACCTTATTTTTACTAACCAAAATCTAATCTAAAAGGCATGTAAATTTTTCATTTAATTTTTTAATTTTCCTTCTCAAAACAAGTCTCCACTTGTTGATTATTACTCCTGGTGATTATTACTCTTTTATAACTTATGAAATTGTAAGGCATATTTCAGAGACCAGAACAAACTGTGCTTACCAATAAATAAACTACTATATTTGATTTCCTTCAAAAGGTGATAGTGTCTGTATAAATGAGAGTGGTGTCTTGCACCTTGGATGACATTTAAATACACAGCAAAAATAGTTTGTTTTCATTCACTTTTAATGAGCACTCACACACGCCAGAAAGGAAAGATATGAAAGGTCACTCCAGAAATGATCTGAATCATCATAAACCTTTGCATATTTGATACATGAGCATTTTTTTACTTTTGGAAAATATCCAAAGGGGAGCGTCATAACGTATGATGTCAATAAGAGTTTAAAAACTAAAGTGTGAAAACATTACTATATATTTAATTAGAGTCCTCATTTTGGCCTAATACTGTTTTCTCTGGATTTTGTCTTTGGAAATGCTATAAGAAAGTGAGTTTTGAGTTTTATCTTCCTAAGAGGAGAAAAATCTCTATTCCTTTCTTATTTCTCTTAAGGGCAGAAAGAAAATTAAATATCTCAGTACACTCATAAGCAGACCTGAAGATACAGTTGACAGGGAAGATGGCATCATGACTCACTATATTCAAATTCAGTAGCCAACATCTATAGGCAAATTCTTCCAAAAGGAGGTAGAAACAACAAAAACCTTCAAAACACTTCAAGAAATTACTTGAAGGAGAAGTAAATCAAAGGCCAATGAACATCCTGAAAACCTGAAGAAAGATAACTAGCTATAAGCTAGTTATGCTTTGGCTGTACCGTAACATTTTCATGATACTTTAGATCAGTCAAAGTAGCCTGTGTCCAAATAGAAGCCAGATGAACCTATTGAAGTGACTCTAATAAAAGCATTCTCTCCAAGAGTTTTAGCAAGCCAAGATAAAGCATGTGGTGAATTGGAGAGCGGAGGAGGAGGAGGTGCTTGCTTTTGGTCTACTATGGCAATGTTTGCTCTGATAAGTCATGGGAGTTGACAAGGTTGTCTAGTCTCGGAAAGCCAAAAAGACACTTCCTTCCCCTACCAACCCTCCACAGCCCACAAAAAAAAGGATGTGAAGGATAATGAGTATAAAACATAAAACTCTGTCTGTGTATTCTCCCTACAATTTGCCCAGAGCTTCCCTCATTCATAAATTCCTCTATTCCTAATTAAGAGAAATAATCTAAAATAATTTTGACCTGTATTTCACCATGATGGCTTTTGCTTTTAGCTTTCTTAAAGAACTATACTGTATATTTTGATACAGTTTATGTTAAACACACATAATTTAATGATTTATGTTCACTTTTATTTATTATATTCATGTTCTAATAAATTTTCATATGGTTTAAGCCAAAGGAATCTTTTATATCATATCAGTTAGAATTTTTACATGCATAAATGTTCTACTTTTTTAATCAAATTATAGTTACCTTTCAAATTGCATATGCCTCCACAATTTAACCATTTGATAAAGGACTATTTTTATACAGTAAATTTGCAAAACCTAATCACTAATATGTTCTTATTTTAACAACATCATTAATAATTAATTGTTCACTCTTGCAGCACATAATTATTGAACACCTAGAATGTGCCAGTTATGGGATTATATCACTAAATCAAAAATATGGTTTTTGTCCTAATGGAGCTAGCAGTCTGGGAAATTGAAAAAATAGGCCAGGCTCAGTGGCTCAT
This sequence comes from Cacajao melanocephalus, assembly GCA_963573385.1. Classification (NCBI taxonomy): domain Eukaryota; kingdom Metazoa; phylum Chordata; class Mammalia; order Primates; family Pitheciidae; genus Cacajao; species Cacajao melanocephalus. The sequence continues at coordinate 11,454 of CAUYLG010015920.1, forward strand.
GCCTGTAATCCCAGCACCTTGGGAGGCCAAGGTGGACAGATCACAAGGTCAAGAAATTGAGACCATCCTGGCCAACATGGTGAAACCCTGTCTCTACTAAAATGCAAAAAAATTAGCTGGGCTTGGTGTTTCACACCTCTATTTCCAGCTACTCTGGAGGCTGAGATGGGAATTGTTTGAAACAGGGAGGCAGAGGTTGCAGTGAGCCAAGATCACACCACTGCACTCCAGTCTGGCAACAGAGCAAGACACTGTCTCAAATAATAATAATAATAGTAATAATAATAATTTGTAAAAAAAAAAAAACTACAAGAGTATGTAAATAAATTTTCAGTAATAGTATTTCAAACTCTAAAATATTAAAGTATTTCTAGCAAACCAAGATTCATTGTACCCACAGAAATATCAAAGGATGGATTATTTTATTTTATTGTAAGTGAAGCTAGGCTATATATTTTGGGGATTATCTTTTCAGGATCTTTGCTTTCCTTCATTTTTTTAAGATACTACTGTACTTTCCAAACAGGAATGCTTAGAAAACTATGTAATACATTAAACCACCAGACTTCTTGCCCAAGATCTTGTATATAACGTAAGTACAGCAATACTTTAATAGAAAAAAAATCATACTTTAGATACAGAAGACTTAAATTTAGGACACTTCAAAAATCACTTCTTCTTCTTATTATTATTTTAATACTAAATTTTCCAGTATGCTTATTTTTGGAGAAATAATGCTCTGGTCATTTTCTTTTCCCTTTTGTACACTGATAGTGCCCTTTCCAAGTTTGCTAAGGAGAAAAGGTGTCAACTATTCATGGTGTATAGCCTATGCTCTACTCAGATTGTTCACACCTCCCTAAGATAAACTATTGCTGCATCATTACTGTCCACTACACACAGAGTAGAAGTACTTCAGAACAACTTGCCTATTCTTAAAGCCAATACAATTTACTTACTGATAACTATCTTTAAGGAATGTTTAGATACTATCATAAGACTTGAGAGAAGAAAAAATAAAGTTTAGGAAACAGATTACATTTACAACAGAGAAAAGAGAAAGACCTAAGAGTATGCTTTCGTAACTAGTGCCTAAAAGAGCACATGGGATATAATAATTTTCAATGTATATTAAATTAATGGACAAACAAATTGCATTAGAAATTAACTCTAAGGGGGTATCCCAAGATGGCCAACCAAAATGTTCATCAACAATAGACTGGATAAAGAAAATGTGACACATATACACCATGGAATACTATGCAGCCATAAAAAACGATGAGTTTGTGTCCTTTGTAGGGACATGGATGAATCTGGAAACCATCATTCTCAGCAAACTGATGCAAGGACAGAAAACCAAACACCGCATGTTCTCATTCACAGGCGGATGTTGAACATTTAGAGCATGTGGACACAGGGAGGGGAGCATCACGCACTGTGGTCAGTTGGCGGGGGCTAGGGGAGGGACAACGTGGGGTTGGGAAGGTGGGGACGGATAACGAGGGGAGAAATACCAGATATAGGTGATGGCAGGATGAAGGCAGCAAACCACCTTGCCATGCATGTACCTATGCAACAATCCTGCATGATCTGCACACGTACCCTAGAACCTAAAGTACAATCAAAAAAAAAAAAAAGAAAGAAATTAACTCTAAGAAGTAGAAGTTAGTAAGAAAGCCTCTGTGAAATACCCTAGGTGAAACAAGGAAAACCAAACTCAAATATATCAGAAAATAAAAAATATGTACCACACACACTAAGAATGGTATGTCTAAACGCATTCATATGAAGTTACTTATTGTGCATATACATGTACTCTGCACATACAATATTACAGATGCTAGAGATCCAGCAACAAACAAACCAGGCCAAATGTCAGCACTTGTGACATATATATTCCAGAATGATGACAGATAACAAAATATGACACAATTTCTGCTGCAGCCCAAGAATTATTAACTGCTCTGGGAATCACCTACCTGCCAAAACAAAAACATATATATGAAATAACTGTTTTCAAATAATTGAACACCAGACAGCCTAGGATAAAGATGAGACAAAGAATTATGCCAGCTTGCTGATTGAATGCTATCCTCATCAAGCTACTATTGACTTTCTTCTCAGAATTAGAAATAACAACTTTAAATATCATATGTAACCAAAAAAGAGCTCATATAGCCAAGACAATCCTAAGCAGAAAGAACAAAGCTGAAGGCATCAGGCTACCTGAGTTCAAACTATACTACAAGGCTACAGTAACCAAAACAGCATGGTACTGGTACTAAAACAGATATATAAACCAATGGAACAGAACAGAGGCCTCAGAAATAACACCACACATCTATAACCACCTGATCTTTGACAAACCTGACAAAAATAAGCAATGGGGAAAGGATTTCCCACTTAATAAGTGGTGTTGGGAAAACTGACTACCCATTTGCAGAAAACATTTGAATCTGGACTGCTCCCTTACACCTTATACAAAAATGAACTCAAGATGGATTAAAGATTTAAATGTAAGACCTGAAACCATAAAAACCCAATAAGAAAACCTAGGCAATACCATTCAGGACATAGGCATGGGCAAAGCCTTCATGACTAAAACAACAAAAGCAATGTCAACAAACACCAAAATTGACAAATAGGATAAACTTAAGAGCTTCTGCACAGCAAAAGAAACCATCATCAGAGTAAACGGGCAACCTACAGAATGGGAGAAAATTTTTACAATCTATTAATCTGACAAAGGGCTAATATCCAGAATCTACAAGGAACTTAAACAAATTTACAAGAAAAAGAAGCAACCCCATCAAAAAGTAGGTGAAGGATATGAACAGACACTTCTCGAAAGACATTTATGCAGCCAATAAACATATGAAAAACTGCTCATCATCACTGGTCATTAGAGAAATGCAAATCAAAACCATAATGAGATACCATCTCATGCCAGTTAGAATGGCAATCATTAAAAAGTCAGGAAACAACAGATGCTGGAGAGGATGTGGAGAAACAGGAATGCTTTTACACTGTTGGTGGGAGTGTAAATTAGTTCAACCATTGTGGAAGACAGTGTGGTAATTTCTCAAGGATCTAGAATCAGAAATACTATTTGACCCAGCAATCTCATTACTGGATATATACGCAAAGGATTATAACTCATCCTACTATAAAGATACATGCACATGTATGTTTACTGCAGCACTGTTCAAAATATCAAAGACTTGTAACCAACTCAAATATCCATCAATGATAGACTGGATAAAGAAAATGTGGCACAAATATACCATGGAATATCATGCAGCCATAAGAATGGATGAGTTCATGTCCTTTGCAGGGACATGGATGAAGCTGGAAGCCATCCTTCTCAGCAAATTAACACAGAAACAGAAAGCCAAATGCTGCATGTTTTCACTCATAAGTGGGAGTTGAATATTGATAACTCATGGACACAGGGCGGCGAACAACACATATCAGGGCCTGTAGGGGGGTTAGGAGATAGGGGAGGGCTAGCATTAGGAGAAATACCTAATGTAGATGACAGGTTGATGGGTGCAGCAAACTACCATGGCACGTGTATGCTTATGTAACAAACCTGTATGTTCTGAACATGTATCCCAGAACTTAAAGTATAAGAAAAAATGTTAAAAGGCAAATTATATGATGCAGCAAACAGAGCTCAGCAATGTGTTGAATTGAAAAGACAGATGAGAGAATTGAGGAGATGGGTGGAATTTGTGGAGCAGAATACCCCACAGGGAGGGACTGTGGAAAGAAACAGCTTAGGATCACAGAAGGATCTTCTCATTATTTGGTAGAGTAGTATTCTATGCCATTGTGGGGTAAAGCTCCATGAAGCTGAGGAATAAGCACATGAAAGCAGTAGGCCACATAATCTCTAGAACTTGCATAGGGAATCGTTTGTGTCCCCACCAGAGAGAATGAAGAGACTTTTTACTACCCAGTGCATTCCACCAAGGCCTCAAGATGGTCACATGTTCATGAAGGATAAATTATACCAAGAGTAAAGGCTGTTCCAGTCTCATTAAAAAACCTTTCAAAGCAAGCCTGAAAAGTATCCATCTATATCAAAAGTAACTTACTGTGTGTGCATTCATTTTCCATTGCTATATAAAAGTTGCCACAAATTTATCAGCATAATTCTGGTTGCGATCAAGATGTCAGGCAAGTTACAGTATCGTCTGAGGCCTCACCTGGGGAAGAATCTGCTTCCAAGCTCACTCGAATTGCTTGTAGAATCCATTCTGTTGTGGTTAGAGGAGTGGGAGTCCTGGGTTTTCTTGCTGTCATCTGGAGGCCATCCTCAGGTCCTAGGTACAACCTGCAGTTTGCTACCCAAAAGGCTTACAAATATGGCCGCTTTCTTCATCAGGCCTGCAAGCAAAGCATACAGTTCCAATCTGGTAAGATGGAGTTTTCCAATATAACAAGAATAACATTGCATTACCTTTGCCGTAAAATATAACCAATTAGGAAAGTCACATACCATTACCTTTACCATATTCTATTGATTAGAAGTACTCATGGGGAGTACTTATACAACAGCATGAACAACAAGAGACAGGGATTATGGGGCCACCCTAAAGTGTGTCACCTATGATGTGCACTAACAAAGTCCAAACTTTTTAAATTTATACAAGAAAATCTAATATTTGATAATGTGAAATTTACAAGATCAACGGACCAGTCAAAATTACTAAGCATCAAAAACTTGGAAACATGACCCATAACTAAAGAAAAACCAATCTGTAAAAACAGATCCTAAAATGACAGACATGATGGAATTATCAGACAAGGGCATAAAATGGCTACTGCAAATCTTACAAATGTTATCAAAAATATAAAAGATAATATGAGCACAAAAAAACACATAGAAGATTTGAGACTCTAATTAAACTTATAAAAGGAAAAAAACTACAGAATCTAAAATAAACAATATGTCAGATGGGATTCCTAGCAGATTAAACATTGAAGAAGATGTGGAAACTTAAAAACACAATATGATAAAAAATCATAGGTAAAAGGATTAAGAAGAAAAAAACAGATCTTCCGAATATTGTGGAACACTATCTAACAGTCTAACATATGTGTAACTGGAGATTGAGAAGGAGAGGAAAGAAATGGAGAAGTGATGGAAAAAATATTTAAAGAAATAATCCCTGAGCATTTTACAAATTGGTAAAAATTATCAACCCAGAGACCCTAGAAATGCAAACACTCAGCAGAAGAAACATATAGAAAGCCACACCAAGGAACATTGCCATATATTGCTAAAAAAGACACATCACAGACAATAAGAAAATATTTGCAAACAACTTATTAATAAAGTACTTGTATCCAGAATGAAAAAGAACTTTCAAAGTACAACAATTAAAAAATAATGCTAAGAAAAAAATAATAGGCAAAATATTTAAAATTCACTTCCCCAAAGAACAAAAATATATTGCACATAAGCTCATAAAAAGATGTTTAATTTCATTAGTCACTAGGAAAGTAGAAATGAAAACCACCAGGAGATAGCATTACACACCTGCAAGAGTGATTGAAATTAGAAGACTAGTAATACTAATACTGGCAAAGACACAGAACAACTAGAACATAAGAAAAATGACACAGTTATGGAATGCATTTTGGTAGTTTCTTGTGATATAAGCATACCACTTCCCATGTCACTCAGCAGTCCCATAACTGGATATTTATCTGAGAGAAATGAAGGACTCCAAAGATTAGTACACAAATTTTCAAGCAGCTTTATTCACCAGGGTCCAGATTGGAAACAGCATGAATGTCTACTAAGAGGTAAACGAATAAACAACTTATAGATTAACTACACTGCAAGGAAAATAACTGCTAATGCACTCAAAAACATGGGCAATCTCAAAAGCATTATGCTGAGTAAAAGAAGCCAAACACATACTCACACAAACACAAATGTTTTATTCCATTTACAAAAAATTCTAGAAAAGGTGAAACTACAGTCTGAAAGCAGATGAGTAGTCACCATGTGCTGGGAATGCAAGGGGTATTGACTGCAAAGGGAATGTTTGGGTAATAAGAACATTCTATAACATGATTGTGGTAGTGGCTATACAAAAACATACATTTTTCAAAATTCATCAACTGTATACCCCAAAATGGGTTAACTGTATTGTATTTAAATCACATTTCATTCAACAATAAATGAATGGCTAAATCAACAAATAGATGGATCCATAAAATTGCCTAAATTGTCTATAAAAATTAAATAAATAACTACATGATGCTAGTGCCCTAGAGGAAAATAAAGCAGCCAAGGGAAGAGGCTGTGCCAGAGTAAGGAAATGGATGGAATATTTATTAAATAGGGTGTTCAAGAAACGCCTCACTGAGGTGGTGACAGCTGAGCAAAGATCCAAAATATGTAAGGGAGAAAGCAATGAAGCTGTTTGCAGGAAAAGCAGGAGCCTGGGGAAGGCTGATCAACAAGGAAGTCAGTGTACCTGGAGCAGAGTGAGCTGGGGTGGAACAGTCAGTGAGGTCAGGTAGAAAAGAGTGGGTGGACCCCTTAGAGCCATTATAAAGACAAGCTTTTATATCCTGAATAAAATAGAAATGCTTCATCAAATTAAGGATGTTTTTGCTTCAAATCACCATCAAGAAACAGAAGACAATTCACAGGATGGGAGAAAATATTTGAAAATCATGTATCTGATAAGGGACTCATAGCTAAAATATGTAAAGTACTCTTACAATCCAATAACAGATGAGTAACCCAATCTAAAAATGGGAAAAATATATCAATTCACATTTCTCTAAACATATACAAATGACCAATAAGCATATGAAAAGAAGCATATGAAATGATGCATCACTAGTCATCAGGGATGAGCAAACCAAAATCATAATGGTGTATCACTTCATACACATTCACTCCTGTAATCCTAGCACTTTGGGAGGCTGAGGCAGATGGATCACCTGAGATCAGGAATTCAAGAGCAGCATGGCCACCATGGTGAAACCTGTCCCTACTAAAAATACAAAAATTAGCCAAGCCTGCTGACATGTGCCTGTAGTCCCAGCTACTCAGGAGGCTGAGGCAGGAGAATCACTTGAACCTGGGAGGCAGAGGTTGTAGTGAGCCAAAATCATGCCACTGCACTTCAGCCTGGGTGACAGTGAGACTCCATCTCAAAAAAAAAAAATGGCTATAATCAAAAAGTCTGATAATAACAAGTGTTGACAAGGATGTGGAGAAATTAGAACCTTCATACGTCACAGTTGGGAACGCAGAATGATGAAGTCACTGTGAAAAACAATCTGACAGTTTCTCACAAAGTTAAACATAAAATTATCATATGTCTCAGTAATTTTACTCCAAGGTATATATCGATAAGAACTGTAAACATGTTTTCACAAAAACTTTTCGGGCAATGTTTACTGAAGCACTGTTCATAAAACCAAAGAAGTGGAAAAAACGAACAAATGTATATTAGCTGAAGAATAAACAAAATGTGGCATATTCATACAATAGAATATATTACTTCTGATATATAACTAAAATATATAGTAGTTGGCAATAAAAGAGGACAAAGTACTGATATATGCTTCAACATGGATAAAACTTAAAACTACTTTGCTAAGGGAAAGGAGCCAGTCACAAAAGACCACATAGTATATGATGCTATTTACATGAACTTCCCAGAATAGACAAATATAGAGAGACAGAAAGTAGATTAGTGGTTGCCTGGGGCTGGTAGGGTGGGGATGAGAAAATAAGAAGTGACTGCTAATGGGTAGGGAATTTTATTTGGGGGTGATGAAATTGATCTAAAATTGTTAGTGGTGATGATTGCACAACTCTGTGACCATACTAAAACCCACTGAATTCTATACTTTAAATGCTCCAATTGTTTGTTTATGAATTTTATTTCTATAAAATTGTAAAAAACTAATCTATCAAAAAAGTAGAAATCAAATAGGTGATTTCTTAAACTTTTTACAAGTTAAAAACTGACTTTAAAAGTTAAAACTTTTAAAATTGAAACTTTTTGAAAGTTCGTTAAGTGGCCTCTTAAACTTTTTCTATGTATCATTTTTGCACTTTATCACTTTCTAACTTATTTTACCAACCATGAGAGGTTACAGGAGTTTGATTTCACTTGGAATATTTCATGGAGATTTTCTTAACTCCTGCTTTTCAGAGTTAATTTCAAAATACATTTGTTTGTTTATTAATTTAACAAATGTACATTGAAAACCCACTACTGCAAAGCACTGTAACCCAGGTGCTATTCAGGCACCTGGGAGCAAGAAACATGTCCTTCATTCTTTTCCTTTTTCCTGTTATTAGCCTACTCAATTTCTTTGCTTTCTTTCTTTTTCCTTGTTTTTCTTTTCTTAAGTGTTAGAGCGGCATCTGAAAATCCCTTAAACACAGTGATCACTAAGTGGATTTTTTTGGTTTTAAGATTAGGTGAGTTGATTATCTGACTTCAAATTTTCCTATAAGCCTATCATTAACAAAACAGCATGGTACTAGCATAAACATCACTACATAGAAAACTGGAAGAGTCTGGAGAACCCAGAAAGAAAGCCACATATTTACTGCTAACTGATCTTTGATAAAGCATACAAAAACGTTAATTTGGGAAATGACACCCTATTTAATAAATGGTGCTGGGAAAACTGGATAGCCATATATAGAAGAATGAAACTGGATCTCTATTTCTCACCATATAAAAAAATCAACTGAAGGTAGATCAATCACTTAAATCTAAGACCTGTAACCATAAAAATTCTGGAAGAAAACCTAGAAAAACTCTTCTGGACATTGGTATAGGCAATCAATTTATTGTTAGAATCCCAAAAGCAGAAGTAATAAAAACAAAAATTAATAAGACCTGATTAAACTAAAAATACTAATTTTTAGTCATGGAGAAAATATTTGCAAACTACAACATCCAACAAAAGACAATATCCAGAATCTACAAGGAGCTCAAACAACTCAGCAAGAAAAAAAAAAAAAAATCCCATCAAAAGCAGACAAATGACATGAATAGAAATTTCTCAAAAGAAGATATACAAAGGGACAACAAAAATATGAAAAAAATGTTTAATATCACTGATTATCAGGGAAATGCAAATTAAAACCACTATGAAATACCACCCTACCCCAGCCAAAATAGCCATTATTAAAAATTAAAAAAAAAAAATAGATGTTGGCATGGACACGGTGAAAAGGGAACACAAATACAATGCTAGTGGAAATGTAAATTAGTACAATCTCTGTGAAAAACAGTATAAAGATTTCTTAAATAATTAAAAGTAGATATACCATTTGACCCAACAATCCCACTGCCAGTATCCATCCAAAAGAAAAGAAGTCATGTGTGGCAATGTTTCTGAGGCCTCTATTCTGTTCCATTGGTCTATATCTCTGTTTTGATACCAGTACCATGCTGTTTTGATTACTGTAGCCTTGTAGTATCCTTTGAAGTCAGGTAGCATGATGCCTCCAGCTTTGTTCTTTTTGCTTAGAATTGTCTTGGCTATGCGGGCTCTCTTTTGGTTCCACATGAAGTTTAATGGGGAACCAAAAGAGACAACCAAAAGAAGTCAGGTAGTTTGATGGGCATAGCATTGAATCTATAAATTACTTAGGGCAGTATGGCCATTTTCCTAACCATGAGCATGGAATGTTTTTCCACCTGTTTGTGTCCTCTCCTATTTCCTTGAGCAGTGGTTTGTAATTCTCCTTGAAGAGAACTTTTACATCCTTTGTTAGTTGTATTCCTAGGTATTTTATTCTCTTTGTAGCAATTATAAATGGGAGTTTGCTCATGATTTGGCTCTCTGTTTGTCTGTTGTTGGTCTATAGGAATGCCTGTGATTTCTGCACATTGATTTTGTATCCTGAGACTTTGCTGAAGTTGCTTATCAGCTTAAGGAGGTTTTGGAGTGAGTCAATGGGGTCTTCTAAATATATAATCATGTAGTCTGCAAATAGGGACAATTTGACTTCTTTTCCTAATTGAATGCCCTTTATTTCTTTTTCTTGCCTAATTACTCTGGCTAGAACTTACAATACTGTATTGAATACAAGTGTTGAGAGAGGGCATCCGTGCCTAGTGCCAGTTTTTGAAGGGAATGCTGCTCATTTTTGCCCATTTAGTATGATACTGACTGTGGGTTTGTCATAAATAGCTTTTGTTATTTTGACATACATTCCATCGATACCTAGTTTATTGAGAGTTTTTAGCATAAAGGTCTGTTAAATTTTGTTGAAGGCCTTCCCTGTATCTATTGAGATAATCATGTGGTTTTCGTTTTTGGTTCTGTTTATGTGGTGGATTACATGTATAGATTTGCATATGTTGAACCAGCCTTGCCCATTAGACCCAGCAATCCCATTACTGGGTATATACCCAAAGGACTATAAATCACTCTATTATAAAGACACATGCACACGAATGTTCATTGCAGTGCTGTTTACAATAGCAAAGACCCGGAACCAACCCAAATGCCCATCAGTGATAGACTGAACAAAGAAAATGTGGCACATATACACCATGGAATACTATGCAGCCATAAAAAACGATGAGCTCATGTCCTTTGTAGAGACATGGATGAATCTAGAAACCATCATTCTCAGCAAACTGACACAAGAATAAAAAACCAAACACCACATGTTTTCACTCATAGGCGGGTGATGAACAATGACAACACTTGGGTACAGGGAAAAGAACAACACTCACTGGCCTAGGTCGGGGGGTGGAGGGGAGGGCGGAGAGGAACAGCAGTGGGGTGGGAAGGATGGGGAGGGATAACACCGGGAGAAATGCCTGATGTAGGCAATGGGGTGGGTGGCGGGGGATGAAGACAGCAAACCGCCATGGCATGTATGTACCTATGCAACAATCCTGCAGGATGCTGGATGTGCACATGTACACCAGAGCCCAAAATACAATTTAAAAAAAGAAAAAGAAAAAGAAAAGAAGTCATTACCTAAAGTAAGTTGCTGTATCAAAAAGACATCTGTATGTGTATGTTTGTCACAGCACTTAATTCACAATTACAAAGATATTAAATAAACTTAAGTGCCCATCAACCAATGAATGGATAAAGAACATGTGGTATATATACACCATGGAATACTACTGAGCCATAAAAAAGAATACAATTATGTCTTTTGGAGCAATTTGGATGGAATTGGAGGGCATTATTCTAAGTGAAGTAACTCAAGAACAGAAAACCAAATACCATGTATTCTCACTTATACGTGAGATCTAAGTTCTGGTTATGCAAGGGCATACAGAGTGGTGTAATAGACTTTGGAGTTTCAGAAGGGAGGAAATTGGGAGGGGGTTGAAGAATTAAAAAACTACATATTTGGATACAATGTACTCTACTCAGGTGACAAGTACACTAAAAATTTCAAAATTCACCACCATACAATTCATCTATGTAACCAAAACCACTTGTACCCCGAAAGCCATATGAGAGAAACCCAGAAGGTAATAGAAAAGTCTTATCATGCTAAGGACAAGAGATATATCTGTAACCCAGGGGATGCAGATGATTTAAAGATTTTTTTTTCCACCAAACTTAAAGGAGTACCACATTAGTAGTAAATCTATATCTTATAGAGAAAGTTACTCAGCAAGAAACAGAAAACTATTTGGGTAAAAATGTGATTTTAATTTTATCATTTAACATGTGCTTTGAATTTAAGTTTGCCTTTCAGAAAACCATACTCATGGTATTTGTACCTTTCCTCAAGTAGTATAAAATTTTAATGTGTCAGTGCTACCCTGAGAAATCTACCTACTGTTCCCTGATAGAGTTTGTCTTCTAAAATTCCAAACCAAACAAATATAGCAGTCTTTAATTAGCGTTTTCTTTCCTAAAAGCCATCATTGCCTCACAGTGCTTTAATTTGGCCCCCACAAAAAAAAATTCATTGTTCCTCTTAGTTCTACTAATTATACTTTTCCTCCCATTATGCCTATATTCATGGCTTCTGTTTCTTATTAGCTGTTTTGCAGTAACTCGGAAGTGAGCCAATTTACTGCTAATTGCTACATGAAGAGAATAGGTCATCAGTGGCTAAATCTCATGAGTAAACCACATTAATAATAGAACCTAATTCAACACTTGAAAGCCAAATGAGAAAAATAGGTAACTGCTGTACCTACCCTTAATTTTTTTTTTTAATTTTTCTTTCTGTCAGAAAATTCAACTCAGATGTTTTCCTTGCTTTCCTGCCTGCCTTTGACCATTTCTTCCTCTCCTCTACCAGGCTGTAATCTATATGCCCTCTTATTTCCAGTCATTCTTTCACATCCAGGCACTTTCTCTCTGCCTTCAAATGTGATTTCACTAACATTTTCTCCTTAGGATCCATCCATTATTATAATTATCACTCATTCTTCTTTCTGTCTGTGTTTCAATGCCCTTAGAATTTGCTACCTGTTCATTTTCTCTCAACTTTTCCTTTTTTCAAAAGAAGAATAAGGGAACGAAGGTTTTTGTTGTATTTTTTTTAAGAAAAAAAAAAAAAAGAAAATCAACTTTTGTGAAGGATTTGGGGTCCCCATTGGATGCACAGCCAGATAAAGTGCTCTGTTGAAACTTGGTATTTTTCTACATGAAAGTGCACACAAAGCGACACTTTCTTATAAAGATAATCAGAATCTATTAAATTGTAGACATTTAAAACCTAAAAAACATCTGGAAGGTCATATAGAACCACCTCATTATTTTATGGATAGGGACAAATGGGAGCCACATGTTGTGATTTCTTTCATGCATCAAGTTTTGTATTTCGTATTGCTGCTATTGGCATTGTTGTTGTATATTTGTTAAATATACCCGCATATGCATTACAAGAGTTATATATTCCATTTTACTAATATATACTACATTTATTTAGTATTTAGTAATATTCAATATTTACTAAGCATCTCATCAGTGCCCATCTTAGGGGAAAAAGTAGAGAATCCTCATAGATGGAGCACCTTATATTTTCCAGGTACTTTGTTGCTTTCTACCCCATCCTATTTAATCGTCACACTTTGACACAGACAGAAAATGAAACAGCCTCAAAGATGAGCAATTGCTTGTCAAGGATCACAAAGCTATAAAAGAGCAGAGCCAGAATTTTAAACCAGGCCTGTCTCAATTCAAAGTCTGTTTTTTGTTTGTTTGTTTGCTTGCTAGCTTGTTTTCACTCTTCAGGGCTGTCTGTTTAGTATAAGCCCAACCACGTCAGTTTTTCAAACAGACAATTGGTGGTCCCAGAGTTTCCAAACAAGATGACAATTTGCTTTTCTAAATTCTGACCATTACAGTTTCGGTCCACGTTTGTCCAAATTCAATGGACTGTTGTATCTGCGCTGTGACAGCCTGGGAAGCCTCTTTGTGTGGATGTGGGATATATTTAATGAATTCAGTGGTGATGCTATCAAGGAGAAAAGCTAGAAAAAAGAGGCAATAATTTAGGTAATTAATTGTAAAGTCTTTATATTAAAATTAATAACCCTCATTATTTTTAAAGATATAGCCTAATATTTGCTCTACTGAAAAAAAAAAGATTTTCCACTCTTATGTAACTTTAGTTTTAGCTATTTTAGTTTCTTTATCTTTTTTTTCCATGTTCTTTCCCAACTTTCTCACTCAATAATATGTGATTCATCTTTTCTGATCCAAGGATGTTTGCTGCTTTCCTTTAATATAACAGCAATTCACATCAGTATTAATGGCAAAAGTTCTACTCCTTCACCCAATTCTTTTTTATTTTTTTTGTTAAAGAATAACAACTAAAAAAAATACTTCAAACTTGAGAAGTGTCTTAAAATAGATAACAGTATTTGCAAAATACATGACCTATTAAAAACAAAATCCCTCACATTTTACTTTCTTGGTAGTTCAACATTATTGACTAAATTTTCTCATGTCTACTTTGCTTTTGACATCAGTTCAAGACAACTGAGACTAAAATTTTTTCCTGTTCATTCTCAATCTTAAACTCTTAGATTTGCATTGGTATGACTGCTTAACTCTGCAACCACACGCAGCAGTGTACATACACAATACTGATAAAAGAAGACCTCTATACAGGGACATACTACCTCTCTTGTATCTCTGCTCTAGTGGGAGTTACTTGAGGGAAGGGAATTTGTTTTGATCATTCATATGGTTTCTAGCACAGTGTAAACAGAAATGTGTGTACTGAATTAAACTGAAATGAAATTTGGCCACAGTTCTAAAGTCTAGCTGTGATGTACAATTCTCAAAGGAAAAATAGATTGAGTTTGAGTAAAGAGGGTATGAAGGAAAACAGGTAAATGGATATCTGCTATTGCTGCCATGTTTTATTTTCTACAACTTTCAGGAACTAAGGAGGTTGACAATTATTTTCTAGGATCTACTATGTCAGGAACTATGCTATGGACTTGAATTACTTTATATTGTTTGTTTACAGATCAACTATGAGTTAGGTTTTGTTATACAAATATTTTAAATAGTAAACTAAGTCTTAGGTTGGTTATGTAACTATTCCAGATTATACATTTCACAAAGTACAGAACTGGAATTTCAACCCAAGTCTTCCTGTCTCAAAAGCCCATGCTTTTTAGATTTCACCAAGTTTCTTCCCGCACGCAAACAAAACCCACAGACATAAATTACTCATTTTATATTGATAAACAATATAGGTCCTCATACAAACCAATTATCTAAAAGTGAATTACTGAACATTGCTATATAACTAGTAACTATGGTCTGAGGTGCTCAGTAAAATGATAAATTTATTAAGGCCTTCAGTCCTGCTGAGTCTGTCTTTGATACCTCATAAATAACACAGCAGTGAAATCTGCAACAGCTTAAAGGTAAAGGATCTGCATTTACAGATGCCGGGGTTATTGCAAGAGCTAAATCCAGGTACACGTTTCCACAAGACAGTCATGTCTCTAGCCTCTGTCTTCTAAAACAGGCACCTGCTAACCCCTTCACCTTTTCATATGTCCTAGAAATATATATTATAGAAGAAAACTCACATAGATAATATATTTTTCATTGGGGATAACACTCAGTTTCAGAGGGCTTGTGTTGTCTTTTAT
Source organism: Cacajao melanocephalus (assembly GCA_963573385.1). Taxonomy (NCBI): domain Eukaryota; kingdom Metazoa; phylum Chordata; class Mammalia; order Primates; family Pitheciidae; genus Cacajao; species Cacajao melanocephalus. The sequence goes on from CAUYLG010015920.1 coordinate 26,570, forward strand.
AAGATCGAGATTCTAGCTTAGAATCTCTGGAGTGAACATGGACACATCCAATTAATTGTTTGTTTTTGTAAGTAAGCTCTTTTCCAAATATGATGCTAGTGGTAAGGTAGTCTTAGGTCATGTTCTAGTCATACTCTGATGCAGCCAGCCAAAGACCCAGATAAGGTGCAGGTCCCAGACAAAGACTCCTATCAAAGAATGGAGTGTTAGACTGGAAAGTGATATAGCAAGTATTTCCTTTTTGTTGTTGTTGTTTTGTTTTGTTTTGTTTTGAGATGGAGTTTCACTCTTGTTGCCCAGGCTGGAGTTCCATGGTATGATCTAGGCTCAGTGCAACCTACACCTCCAAGGTTCAAGTAATGCTCCTGCCTCAGCCTCCCAAGTAGCTGGGACTACAGGTATGTGCCACCATGCCCAGCTAATTTTGTTTTTTTAGGAACAACGGGGTTTCACCATGTTGGTCAGGCTGGTCTTGAACTCCTGACCTCAAGTGATTCACCCGCCTCGGCCTCCCTAAGTACTGGGATTACAGCCATCAGCCACCCCATACTCATACTCCAGCCTGAGTATTTTCTTCAATACTCAGATATTTCATATAAGGAAACTGAGATTTAAAGAGGGTAATTAACGTGCCCAAGATTGTTTCTATTTAGGGACATAGTTAGTCCTAGGATTCCTTCTTACATCAAGTTGCCTGAGAGAGCTCAGGAAAAGGTGTTGCTGACACTCTGGAAACTCCAAAGAGAGGAACTAGTCAGAGCAAGTTAAATGTATGTCATTGATCTGATTCCACAGCAAGCCAAAATGACTCCTGCTAATGCTCCAAAAGTATTTAATAGTTCACATCAGATTTTTAATTTTCAATTTACTATCATCCATATATAGTCTACTTTGTGTTTTCACTCTATGTTGCTTGTTTTTTAATAAACTGAACAGTTTTTCTAATCTAGGACTTCCACATCCATATTTCTCAAAGATGTGAATTCCCTATTGGGTTTCCCATCTTAAAGAACAGCTTCCAGTAGTAAGGGATGTAAAGAGGAAGTAAGTCTCCAAAGAACTAAAACAGGACCCCTTATCCTAACGGAAAACACATTTGTTGCTTTAAAAAAAAAAAAAGGCACACTAATATAATGTGAAGAATATGATGTTGGCTGAATCTATTAAATAAATAACATTTTATCAAATAACATATATTTTTCAAAAATGCCTGGTTATTGAAATAGACTCAATTAACCTGTGTTTCTCTATCACATATTCTCCAGCTTCATCTTCCATTCCTCTTTTAAACACTTGGCATAATTGTAAATTATGTCATTTTAAAGTGAAAGATATTCATCTTTCTCAAAAGCAATTCAAAGATATTCGCTTCTACATACATGCTCATCCTGCATGCCCATTGAACTGTTCTACATTTTTCTAAAATCCATTCTATATCCCATCTCTACTTCCACATTTATGCCTTTCTCATGCCCTGTCTGAGCTGAAAGACTCTTTTCAAATAGTCAAATCCTATCCAAATGTTAGAGAGCGTATGAAAGATTACTTTCTTTTCTACAGCCTTTATCAAACACTCAAGCCATTGAAATTCTTCTCTCCTTTCAACATTAGTGGCACTTGTTTCTTTCAATAAATTGGCACTTAGGAAATTCTACCTGAATTCAGCAGATACAGGGAACACGGCCCTCAAGATATATTTTGGCCTTTGGTATCATTGACTAGGAGAGCATCATTAATGTAATTATTGTCTTTAGGGTGCTGATCTGAGATATCAACCCAATGAAATGGAGTCAGAGAAGAAATAAGGTAGTAAATATCATTTAGTAAATGAGTGTGTCCTTTCAGAGGAATAGAAGGTGTCCCTAGGACAGAAATGTGATTATCATCCTGGATTCCTCCAATGTTATTATTGCCATTAAACCAATAGAACAGATAATTCTATTTACTTAACAGCTGTTAAATATAAATTTAGGATTCTTGCTCCACTTGTAATTACATTACTCATTTCTTTATTCAAACAATATTTATTGAGCACCTTCTATGTACCAGACACTATTGTACATTCTGGAGATATATGTTGAATTATTTTTAATTATTTGTCATTTTGGAACATAGAATGAAAGAAAACAGATCAAAAGTAATAATAAAAGGGTTGTATAATATATTCAAAGGTAATAATTTCTAAGGAGAAAGATGAATGAAAATGGATAGGTAGTGGCTAAAGTGTTCAATTTTAACTGGAATCATGTGGTAAAACTTACTTAGAAAACAATATTCGAGCAGCTCTTTGAGGAAGAGGAAGGAACAAGCCAAAAAGACAAGTGTAAAAAAAATATTTTATCCTAGATAAAAGGAAGGGCAAACACAAATGATCTGAATGGGAAACATTGGTCTGATTTCAGAAACAACAGGGAAATCAGCACAGCTGAGAGAAGTGCTGAGAGGAGGAGTAGGTGATGTCAGAGAGGAAATGGTGAGTGAAGCCTCCAGTAGAATTTTGGCTTGTCCCCTGAAAGAGTTTAGGATCCATCGGAAGATTTTTAGCAGATGAATGATATTATCTGACTTGTATTATTTTCTAGAGAGAACAGACAATAAAAACGTTCTGCATTCTGTTGTAATACACTAATCCAGAGCAATCCTCCCACTGAGACCTAGAAGAGCAGAATTAGAAAAAAACACCATTAGAAGACACTGGAGAGTCAAAAAGGTTTGGAAAATTATAGAGACATATTTGGGAGTAGAAGGCAGTTAGAAAGTTGATCTGGTATTGGAGACCACTTTTCTCCAGGGGACCTATGTCTTATTTAGAAAGAGAGTTCTAGGAGGCTGAGAGATGGACACAGCTCTCAGTAGATACCAGAGGATTAGAGGACAAAAACTGGAATTTAGAGCCAGTGACGGGGTGGGGGCTGCTCAATGCTCAACCTATGAGAAGAGGGAAAGTCTAATTTTATATGCATTAGATTTTCATATGTAAAATATTCATGTTATAAATAATAGAATAGTCATGAAAATGGTAGTTAAAATGATGTGAATCGACCAAGCCGATTGAAGGAGAATAATGCAACAATTTTTTTTAAAAAGTCAATTCAAAATAAGTTGTAAAGGAGAGATAAAGAAACTAACCAGAATAAATAAAAAGCAAATAGCAAGATGATAAGTCTTAATTCAAATGTGTTAGTAACTAATGTAATAGTAATCATATATCATGCAGATTAAATACAAATTCTCTAACTTAGAGTTGTCAGACTCAATTTTTTAAAATGCAACTAAATACTGCTTAAAAGAGATACTTTAATAATATAAGAACATATAATTATTATGGAATAGAATATAGAACATAAATATATGCATATAGAATATATACTTTTAAAATACAATATAGAATATAAGAAAATTTTTAAAGTAAAATACAAGCATATAGGCTGAAAGTAAAAGGAGATGTTCCACTCACTGTCCATGTGTTCTCATTGTTCAACTCCCACTTTTGAGTGAGAACATGTAGTGTTTGGTTTTCTGATCCTCTGTTAGTTTGCAGAGAATGATGGTTTCCAGCTTCATCTGTGTCCCTGCAAAGGACATGAACTCATTCTTTCTTATGGCTGCATAGTATTCCATGATGTATATGTGCCACATTTTCTTTATCCAGTCTATCATTGATGGGCATTTGGGTTGGTTCCAAGTCTTTGCTATTGTGAATACTGCTGCAATAAACCTAAGTATGCATGTGTCTTTATGGTATAATAATCTATAATCCTTTGGGTATATACCCAATAATGGGATTGCTGGATCAAATGGCATTTCTGGTTGTAGATCCTTGAGGAATTGCCACACTGTCTTTCACAATGCTTGAACTAATTTTTACTCCCACCAAGAAATAGAAGAAAAGTAAACATACTGAAATGCATGTTTGATTAAAAAAAAAAAAAAAGTAAAGGGAGAAAAACACATTTCATATTTTTGGTTATTTAACTCTCATCTCTCAGTTCTAAAAACTCCTTACTATATTCTGCTCTGTGATGCCAGGGCTAGGATGCCGGGCCTAGCACAGTGCACACACACTTCCAGGCTGCCCGCTGAAATCCTGATAGTGTTTCCAATAAGGGTCACTAGAGAGAATTTGGAAGGCTACAGGAAGGAAAAAGGGACTCACTATATTCTTGTTTCTGTTAACAGTCATCACTTTCAGGTGGCCCCAGCTGTGGCAGGCCAAACCCATCACTTTCTATTGCCTCTCCCAGAGCCAGCTTCATCATGGCCCCTCAGTGGTTCAAGTAGCCGCTGGGTAGAGATGGCTCCTCCGAGGTCTGAGAATAGCTCCACAGGTCACATCTCTGTGTTGAATGGCACCCTCTTTTCAAAGGTCTTAGCACCAATTCCACAGGGCTCTTCCCTTTACCACAACATGTTTCTTTTTTTCTCCAAGGTTAAGGAGAGTTGCTGTTTTCTGTGGTAATTATCTCTGGGTTACCTCATTCATCCTTTTTGGTACCTTCACTTCTCCAAACCCCTATAACCAATTTTCTTTATTAAATCTCCTACTTAAAATGTCTAATGTGATTTTTGTCTTCCTGACTGCAAAACTGGTACACCATGCAAACACTAACCAAAGGAAGCTACTGTAGCTATATCTATAATAAAGTACACTGAAGTGAAAAAACACAGCTAGAAATAAAAAGAGACATTTCATAATGGTAATACACTGGGAAAATATTTCAATTCTAGATATGTATGTACTTAATAGCATGTCCTCAAAATTTATAAGACAAAACAGAACTAAAGAAAGAACTAGGTGGATCCCTAATTATAGTGGTAGCTTTTAACAAATGTCTCTCAGAGACTAATAGAATAACCAAACAAAAAAGGAATAAAGATGGAGATGGGTTGAGCAAAACAAGGGCTCAGGGGTAGCTGCTGGAGGGGAAGTAATGGGGACAGAAGGGTGTTGGAACCCTTTGCAATAACCAGGTGAGAGATGGTGAAGCAAAGGACTGGAGTCATTGCATTCTGAATCAATTTTGAAGGGTGAGCCAAGATCTCCTGACATGGATGTAGGCTGTGAGAGAAAGAAAGAGTCAAAAATGACACCAGGCAAATGAAAGAGTGGAATAGCCATTAACTGAGAAGCTGAAGACTGTGATAGTAGTCTCATCTAGTAATTTGGAGGATAGGACAGGGAGTTCAGTTTCAACACTGATATTTGAAATGTCTTTGATTTATCTATTAGATAGACCTGTCCACCTCTAAGTCATTTGCTCACTCCACTTAAAAGTGGAGCCCTACTGTTCTGAGAATCCCCTTCAGAGCTGGTCTGGGTCTGGCTCCTGCTTATGCTTCCATCCCAGCTCCCTCCCTTCCACTCTGGCTCCTTCTGTTCCCCTACAGTGAACCTAATTACAGCTCCCCAGAGTCCTTCTTACTTCTAACCCTTTTACGAACTATTCTTGTTACTTGGACTATCTTTTCTTTCTTTGCCTGAATACCTGGATTCATCTTTCAGCCAAATAATCTTATTCCCTAGGAATCCTATGCTGAAGACTGTATCTGGCTTCTGTGCTGCCTTTTGTACATTACCACTATCCTCCATGTTTTCCACAGCTGTGTCACTTACCATGCAAAATCATAATTGCTTATTCACTTCTCTGTTTCTCCCACTAACCCAAAACCTTCTTCAGGGTAAGTAACAGGACCTGTGTGCACACCTGATAAAAATGGTGTCTGATACATTGCCTTGTGCCTTGTTAAATAAATAAATTCTCTGTATAAGTCACAAAAACAATAACTGTGAAAACATATGGATCCCTGAAGCCTGGAAAGCATGGCTTTAAAAATCTCATTGTGTGCATCCTGGAAATTTAATTTTTAAGGTTCTATAAGTGATCACATAACAACTGAGGAGAAAAATGAACAGAAAAACAATCCTCAAGGTGTGATATGATCTCACCAAAAGCCTAGGATAGACATTAGCTTTTAAATGGAATACACTTTGCGCTACCACTGTCATGCCATATGTAGATTCAGGCTAAAAACACATAATAAAACATGATTCATTTCCTTCTGCTTTTAGTAATGTACAACTTTTTACTTTCAAGCATATGAAAATAAATGAGCTAATTATGAATAACATTGTCAGAAGTTTTTCTCCTCCAGATAAACAAAGGTTCTCATTGTCACGTTGAGAATGGAACATAAATAATAAAGCTTCCCTTCCAGACACTGTGGGTTTTTAATGTTCCTTGAGCACAGCACTTCAAGGATGCATGCCACTTTGACATTTTAAGTCACTGTGATCTTGTCTTTTCTGGCCACTGCCTCAAAATCTTCCTACCTGGCCATTAAATCCACTTCATCTTACCCAGGATAAGGTTTGCCAGCTAAATTTTCCCTAGCCAGCCAATTTTTCTCGGATTCAAAGAAGCAGTAGCTACCTACTTCAAATGTGAAAAAAAGATAAATATAAAACAAACAAACTTGAGTAGACACCAAAGGAAGGAAACTTCACATTCAAGCGTTTGAGATTTGGTGGGGGTAAAACCTCTTGAAACTAAACTACTTACCTCTCAACCCTCCAAAAAGACTTTCAAAGCTGGCATGTTAACTTTTTCACCTAGCTCAGAACACTAATGATGCATGTGGAAAGGAAAATGCGATCAATTTTATGCAGAGGGTTATAAATTTTCTTTCGTGAAAGCATATGTAACTAGGCTTCATAATTATTTTACATTTTTTAATTTATTTGAAGAATAAATACACGAACTCTATCACTCTAATCACTGTGTTTTTTGTTACTTTTTCTACTCGAGGTAAGAATTACACATTTAGCAGAGGTGTTCTCAATTGCTTGCTTTTATACCAAGCATATCCAAATTTCAACATTCCTTTGATGTTGGTGTTTAGTTTCGTGTTGAAAAGCTCAATGGTGGAGACATAAAAAGGTGAAAGGAGTTCTAATTGAAGAAGTCCATCTCACAAGAATCAATATCAAGAGGAAAAACAGGTGTGTTGCTAAGCAAAGTATTTTTCCTATTGCCCTGCTGATGCCCTTTTCAAACATCTCATTTATGAGTCCAAAGCAGCTGTCACTGCACTCTTTTTGCAAGCCAGAGCTCAGCTATTTATGCTGTCTCTGCTCTTAGAGATCTACATGTTGTGATTTTTTTTTCTACGGAGCATATGAGAAGCTTAATACTGATATGTAACACTTGTTAGGTGGAACATAAAGGTATCTAATTTTATATACGGGTTATTTCTGTAATACATACTATTTCTTATTTAAAAAATAGATCTTTAAGAAAAGACATACAGTCCCTGAAAGTGTGGGAGGTTAGAGGCTTTAACCGTAAAAATGGTGTATAAGACAAGAAAGATGGGAGGAGAAATGTATTAAAGTTTTCCCTAATGAACCTTTAGAGGAAGCTGGAGGAGAAGACACGAGGAAGTAATGATCAAGACAGAGAGGCTAGCGCTAAGTGTCCCTCGATGCGGACTACCAAGAATTATCTGTGCTCACATAAGCATAGATCAGGTTTCCTTTTAATTTGTTTTCTAATTTTACCCTTCAAGATATTTTTCACAGATTGTCCACAATAAATTGTTTGGCCACCATCCATTTTCTGGATCAAGGTGATTGCACATACTATAAAATAAATGGTAGAAATAAGATTTTAAATTATATCTAGATGTTTTGGGATACATTGTTTTTCATCAACATTCAGATTCCATTAGGAAAATTTGTAAAGCATATTAAAAGGATTCTAAACCCCAAAGTTCTTGTCAATTATCGTGTTTCAAAGGCAATGCTTATTAGAACTGCCAAACAATTTTATGCAAAAATAATTTTAAATATTAAAAAAAAATCAAAGTTACTGAACCAAAAATTGACTTGCCTGTGTTCTGAATTCAGCATTTCAGTCAACTTGTACTAAGGCCTGTTAAAGTAACACATAATCAGCTTCGTCATTTTATTATGCCAAATACAGCAAAGATCTATAGGTCAGTCATGGGACTGTTTGCCTTATATTTTCCGGAGAGGTGAAACCTCTTAACTGAATCCTACATTTAATCATCTCCAAATCCCAAGCTATATCTCCTGATCCCTGTTTTTATTTAAAATAAAATTCATTTTCTGGTGTTCTGTGTGAGTTTGCTTCAAGCTTGACTTAGAGATTTATGAATAGCTTTTACTGTTTGCTTACTGACCACTTCCGCAATTCCGATCCCCATGGGTGATTTCCACAAGTCTGCGGCATGTTGGGAGATGTGAAGGAGGTGGATTGGCGAATGATTTCATGCAGTAAAACACAGCACCCTCACTCTTAAAGCCAAAGCAAATATTTTGAGAATAAAGTAACCTCTTGGATTCGAGTAGCGCATTTGATATGAGAGTACAGGTGGTCTGAACAAACTTGTACCATTTCCAATATTCCTACCATATTCTGTTTCTGGAGAAAATGCTCCTATATTTCAGGGATGAAATGTGATGGTGGTGGTGTAAGCGGTGGGTCCTCCTTTTACGTGTTGTTTTGTGGTCTTTTTGGTGTGGGACAACATTCAATCTGATTATTGCTAAAAGTAAATGTTTTCTCATTTGGAAATCGGTGTCCAGACTGGAGAACACAGGCAGCATTTCCCTGTGAAAGAAAGCCCTTGAGTATTTACTGCATTAAAGAATGCAGAAGGTGAGCACCACAACAGATCGCAGGAAGAAGCTGTCCCTCAGTCCAAGTTAAATGCTCTCTGAAATTTTCAACATTGATGATAACGCCTGACTTCTTTAGAGCTTCTCCTCCCTTAACTTCTGAGACTGACAATTCCCTGTTGCTTTTTTTTTTTTTTTTGAGATGGAGTCTCACTCTGTCACCCAGGCTGGAGTGCAGTGGTATGATCTCAGCTCACTGCAACCTCCGCCTCCCAGGTTCAAGCAATTGTCCTGCCTCAGCCTCCTGAGTAGCTGCGATTACAGACATGCAACACCACGCTCAGCTAATTTTTGTATTTTTAGTAGAGACGTGGTTTCACCATATTGGTCAGGCTGGTCTTAAACTCCTGACCTCAGGTGATCCGTGCGCCTTGGCCTCCCAAAGTGTTGGGATTACAGTTGTGGGCCACTGCACCCGGCCTCCCTGTTACTTTTTCTACCATTTTAGTAAACCTTCTCTCAGATTCCAACTGTTCATCCCATAAATGAATGTTTCACAAGTGTTACCCACTTACATGAGAACTCCCTCGATGCTAATCAGAATCCCTGGAAATAAGAGTATGGGAAGTGATATTTTCCATGCTACCTAAGTGGGATTTCTATCCACAGGAAACAAACTCTGCCTCAAATATTCTTTTTCCCCATGTTTCATCTCTCCCCACTCACTTCTTGGACAATCGCATGCACAATGTTTTCTTCCAGCCACCGTTCACATATTTTTGAAGCACGAATCTCCCTCTCCAGCCCAAAACATTCTCCTGGTCTCCAGGTCCACTTTGTCAACATTCTATTATATATCTCCACCTATAGGTCCCTTAGGAATCCCAATCCCTCACCACACACATATAAAATAAAATATTTGTTCATGATTCACAAGTCTTTTTTTTTTTTTTTTTTTTTGAGAAGGAGTTATGCCCAGGCTGGAGTGCAATGGTGCGACCTTGGCTCACGGCAACCTCTGCCTAACAGGTTCAAGTGATTCTCCTGCCTCAGCCTCACTAGTAGCTGGGATTACAGGCATGTGCCACCATGCCTGGCTAATTTTGTAATTTTAGTAGAGACGGGGTTTCTTCATGTTGGTCAGGCTGATCTTGAACGCTCGATCTCAAGTGATCCCCCTGCCTGGGTCTCCAAAAGTGCTGGGATTATAGGCGTGAGCCACCGCACTCAGCCACAGTTCTTATCTTCGATGCTAAAAGCAATATGTACCCATTTCCCCTACTCCATCCACAAACCAAAGAATAATTCTAAACTCTTCTTCACTACTTTAAATCATGTACCAAGTCCAGTTAATTCAATCCTTTAATTACGTGTAATTCTATGTCTTTGTTCAAGACTTCATGGATTTTTATTTGGATTACTGAAGCATCCTCCTAACTTGTCCCCCAGATTTCAGCAAGACACATCATAATATTGCAGGGAAAAAAAAATGAGGTGTCACCTCCTCTTTGGATGACCTTGAGTAAGTGATTTAATTTTCCTCCTCCTAAAGTAATAACTATTGAAGTAGTTAAGCAGGTAAAACACAAAGCAGAAGACCCAGAAAGAATAAACATGAAATATTCCCTACTTTGATTTCTTCAGAGTAGGCAAACGTTCATACTGTTTTCAAAATAATTCCCCTGAAACGCAAATTTTACCATACACAGTTCACAGATGTTCACGCCATTCACCTGCTTATACTCGCGATAGCTCAGACAAACCTGAAAGTCAGGAGCTTGGCATTCAAGGCCCTTCATGTTCTGCTTCCTCTGACATTTTCCTCAGGCACCTGTAACCTGTCTTTATACCAATTATATCTTGAATGGCATCACTAATTCAAGAATTAGTTCAATCTAGGAAAGGACAGTAAATTTACTTGTGCATGGTAAAGGTTATCTTTCTTGTCTGCTGCCTCCAGCCAGCCACTAAAGAGAAGAGCCAGTGCTGGTACATACCCACAGGGACACAGACCACACTTCTTTGTAATTAATTGCAAGTAATGATCTGCCTTGTATAAAAATGTATTTGAATATCCAGGGCTGGTTTTACACATAATTTTCAGACCCTTTCAAAGTGACATTTGCTGAATAGCAGTGTGAATTTACAGCCAGGCTTTCTAAGCCATTATCACTGCTATAATGACAAAATACTGTCATCAGCACCTCAACCTTCACCCAAGTTCCATTTCTTCATTTCACCTGCATCAGGACTTAGAAATAAAACCCCAATTTTCTTTACAATGTACCCACAGTGCCTATTCACAGAAAGGCTAGCCTTAGGGTAGAAGAAAACCTTTATTTTTAAAGGTTCTGTCTTTGGGGCTTGTTTCCAGAGGAGCTCCCAAAGCCTTTTGTAGCTAAAGAAACCACTATTCAAAGAGAAGCATCGAAAGCCCAGTAAGCCTCCAGACGTTTCATTCCCAGGTCTCTGGGAGTATTATGACCTATGGAGTAAGCTTGGTGACCCTTGTACGCTGTGTTGCGTGTAACCTTTTTTTATAATACTAAGATAGGAAAAGATATCCTAACATAAAAATCAAGGAGAAAAAACTATTTTTCTATAACATTTTAGTTTGCCTTTTAAAATTCCCCTGCTCATTCATTTGAATTAAAGATGGGATCACATGAGACTAAAGAGGAGCATGTTACTTAATATATTGAAAAGAATTCTAAATTTGCCTCAGAAGGGATTCTGATCACATAAAAGTATGCTATCTTATTCTGGTGCTATGATGATCCATGCAGATGACCAGAATAAGACAACATACTTTGATGTGATTTATTATCTCTATTGATAATAAATGTGTTCAAAAACCCATCTTTCACAGTCAAATAGAAGTTTAGATGTTTTCTTCTTATGACATCCCTCTATCAAAATGCTTAGTTTCACTAACGATTATGACATTTAATGCAGTAATATGCTATTCCAAGATATTAATCTGTGCAGTTTACATTTCTTATTCTCCTGTCTTCATCCCAGTTCCCTATTAGAGCTGCCAGGGTATTTTCTGCTTCTTTCCTCAAAGGAAGAATGTGGGGAAGCAGAAGTCCAGGAAAGAAGATGTATTAATATCTTTCTGAGTTTTGTGTGAACTAAGAAATTTCTTAGAGAAATAAGAAAATAAAGACCAAATTTTTGGGGGGTGCAGATATCTTTTAAAAGAGTTTACAGGTGTGGACTAGGAGAAGACAAGGAGGGAAAGAAACACAGAGGAGAAATTAATGACAATTTAGATGAATACGTGTCCCACATAAAGAGATTCTGAAACCTGCCTCTCTAGAGAATCGGCAGCACTAGAGATAGTACGTTAGAGCTCTGTGTGTGCTGAGTGTGTGAGACTAAGAGCAAAGAAGATATCTTCCCTAGGAAGAGTCCTCACAAGGTGATTTTACATGCCAACAGGTTCCTATGCCCACTAAGCAGTAACAGACCCAGTGTACTGAGATAGCAGGGCTCACAGCAGAGAAAGAGTTTAATGATCCCAGGGCACCCAGCAAGGAGATAGGAGGAGATGCACAAATCCATCTCCTGGAGGAGTTCTGGGCTGGAGTTTTTATGGAGATCATGGAGGGTGAGGGGCCGAATAATTGGGGTCATTGATGGGTCTGGGTAAGGAGGATGAAGTCACCAGGATGTGGGAACTGCATTCTTTGATGATTCAGCTCCTTGTGGTCCTTCACACCAGCTCAATCAGTAGTTTCATCAACGTGAAGGGCCTGAAAAAATATCTCAAAGGGAAAACTTAATGTTTCGTAATCTTCCCGTTGTTACCTGTAGAGCAGTTAAGGGCATCTATAATTTTGTAACAGGGTCTACATGATTCTGAGGCAAGAGGCAATCAACTATGAGGAAGAGGTCAGAGAGTGAGCTGACCAAATAATTAATGCTCAGTGTGCTGCAAGCTGGGTTTATTTCATTTCTCTCTCTCCCTTTGTTCTGGTTAATTTTATAAAGTTTATAGGGGCAGATTTAGCATCATGAGTGGATAATGGATTGAGCTAGCCTAGGCTCTATGTCACTAACAAGGCGGGAGAACAGTGAAATGATTCATATGTCCCCAGTAAAGTCCCAGAAGCAGCAAAGATGCCACCGAGATATATAGGGTCCAGGCAGACAGGGCCAAGCTACATTTCAGCATGATCTTCAGGAATCAAAGACTAGGTTCAAATAGGACAACCAAAATATCACTAGATCTTCACATAGTTCAGCAATATATGTATTTCACTCTTCTGATCTCCTGGAGTTCTATTAAGTCACTATAACCCTTATTTCCAGAATTTATATATTTATCCTGGGACGAAGGCTCTGGAAATGATCAAGATTGAATTTTTCTCGCTGCACTAAAATGGGCAAATGAAGTAAAAATTAGGCTGAATTAGGAAAACAAAATATAGAGCTATTTTTTATAAATAACTTTCTAACCCTTACAGTTTGCAGTTTATAAATAAGTTTGTAACCCTTACAGTTCATTACAAATTATTCATTCATTAGAATATATGTAACATTCTAACCCTTTGTTAGAGCTCATTACCAGTAGTGTTCCCATGTACATTATTTGTCATCATGGCCCAAATATTTGTTATTCTTATACTTTGTATAGCACATTGAGAATATGACGAATGAGACTACAAATGGTAAGCTTTATGCAATATAATGGTTCTAAATTTCTTAGATTTGCAGAGAGAGAACACACTAACCAACACAGAAATGAACAAAGATTCACAAAGAAATCTATCAAAAGACTATACTTCTTTCGGAGTATAAGAAAGAAAATACAACCAGCTTGAATTGCTTCAGAAGATGACTATTTAAAATTAACATAAAAGCAGCACTGCCACAGCCCAAGAAACTAAAAGACAGGGCTCATGGAGTCTGACTGATTGATGCAATTTCATATCCATATATACTTGGAATTTTTTTTAACGTTGGAAGTATTTCAAAGTTTGAACCACTTATTAGGCTACCAAAAAATATCCTATTCAACTTCCACTTCAGAACTGATCATTAGAACGGTACTCCACCTCAGATTATACTGCTACTCTCTATCTCAATATTCTTAGATACTTCAAGATGTTCAATGTGTAAAGGATGAACAAAAAGCTCAGGTAGCCTGGCACAGTTTGCAAGTAAGACTCACAAAGGCTGCCTTTTCTTCATAGCGTCAGACTCTTTTTTTTCCACAAGAGGGGAAAAGATCTATTTGACACATTTCTCAAGGATTCTTTTATTCTGTCACTTCTCAAGCAGAGAGTAAAAAACTCCTTTCCTCTTCCCTTAGTAATATATTTTGTGATTTTTCCATCAGCCCAGCAACTGAAAATCCGCTGAAAGTCACTTTAGTGCACTCACATACAAAAGTGCATTTTCCTGCAAAAAAAAAAAAAAGAAAAAAAGAAAAAAAAACCCGTGTCACTGTGAAAATATATACTATATATAAGCATATTATATATATGTGTATATATATATTATTATATATATCCATCTATAGAGACATAGATATACATAGTTTAATATAAAGTCTCCAGGAAGAGATATTTTAAATGTAAAATAAGGAGAACAAATCAAGAGACACTGGGATATGAGAAAACAAAAGGAAAGACTATATCACAAATTGTATGATTTGCTAAACATTTGTATAACATCAAATAGCATAAAAATCCAAAATTTAAAATGCAAGCTTTGTGTTCACCAGATGATGTATCTGAACCATAGAAATACTTAGTACTTACAGTTAGAAACAGTTTAGTTAACATCACAGCAAAACAGCTTAAAAATCATTCTACCACAATGAATGAAATGTGATGCTCTGATGAAATATTTCCAGGAGCATATTAATCATCATATATGGATCTCTTTCTGATACAAAGAAATCAGCAAGGAGTAGAGAAGTGGACTGAAAAGGTAGATGCAATAAAATTTACAAGTTTGCTACAAAGAAGAAGAAAATATTTTTAAACTCATTGGGAAAAGCACATTGTGGACTTTTAAAAAATATGGAAGATCAACACACCCTATAAGCAGATCTTTAAAAGCCCATGTCTTAGAATAACACTGGATTTCCTTGGCTATTTCAAAATTCTTAGCTTTTCTTTTTAATTATTATACTTTAAGTTCTGGGGTACATAGGCAGAATGTGCAGGTTTGTTACACAGGTATACAAATGCCATGGTGGTTCACTGCACCCGTTAACTTGTCATCTACATATAGGTGTTTCTGTTAGTGCTATCCTGCCTCTAGCTTCCCACCCCCTGACAGGCCCTGGTATGTGATATTCCCCTCCCTGTGTCCATGTATTCTTACTGTTCAACTCCCAGTTATGAGTGAGAACATGTAGTGTTTGGTTTGGACATGGGCTCATCCTTTCTTATGGCTGCATAGTATTCCATGGTGTATATATGCCACATTTTCTTTATCCAGTCCATCACTGATGGCCATTTGGGTTGGTTCCAAGTGTTTGCTATTGCAAACAGTCCTGCAATAAACATACATGTGCATGTGCCTTTATAGTAGAAAGATTTATACTCCTTTGGGTATATACTCAGTAATGGGATTGCTGGGTCAAATGGTATTTCTGGTTCTAGATCCTTGAGGAATTAATTGCTACACTGTCTTCCACAATGGTTGAATTAATTAACATTCCCACCAACAATGTGAAAGCATTCCTATATATCCACATCCTTTCCAGCATCTGTTGTTTCCTGACTTTTTAATGATCACCATCCTAACTGGCCTGAGATGGGTCTCACCATGGTTTTGATTTGCATTTCTTTAATGACCAGTGATGATGAGCTTTTTTTTCACATTTGTTGGCTGCATAAATGTCTTCTTTTGAGAAGTGTATGTTCATATCCTTCACCCACTTTTTAATGGGGTTGTTTTTTTTCTTGGAAATTTAAGGTCTTTGCAGATTCTGGATAGCAGACCTTTGTCAGATGGGTAGATTGCAAAAATTTTCTCCCATTCTGTAGGTTGCCTGTTCACTCTGATGATAGTTTGTTTTGCTGTGCAGAAGCTCTTTAGTTTAACTAGATCCCATTTGTCAATTTTGGCTTTTGTTGACATTGCTTTTGGTATTTTAGTCATGAAGTCTTTGCCCATGCCTATGTCCTGAATGGCAGAGCCTAAGTTTTCTTCTAGGGTTTTTATGATTTTAGGTCTTATGTTTAAGTCTTTAATCCATCTTGAGTTAATTTTAGTGTAAGGTGTAAGGAAGGGGTCTAGTTTCAGTTTTCTGCAAATGGGTGGCCACTTTTCCCAACACCATTTATTAAATAGGGAATCCATTCCCCATTGCTTGTTTTTGTCAGATTTGTCAAAGATTTCAAAATGCTTATCCACCATGATCAAGTCAGCTTCATCCCTGGAATGCAAGGCTGCTCCAACATACACAAATCAATAATTGTAATCCATCACATAAACAGAACCAAAAAACCACTGCTCAAGGAAATAAGAGAGGACACAAACAAATGAGAAAACATTCCATGCTCACAGATAGGAAAAATCAATATCATGAAAATGGCTATACTGCCCAAAGTAATTTATAGATTCAATGCTATCCTCATCAAGCTACCATTGATTTTCTTCAAAGAATTAGAAATAACTACTTTAAATTTCATATGGAACCAAAATAGAGCCCGTCTTGTCAAGACAATCCTAAGCAAAAAGAACAAAGCTGGAGGCATCACGCTACCTGACTTCAAACTATACTACAAGGCTACAGTAACCAAAACATCATGGTACTGTTACCAAAACAGATATACAGACCAATAGAACAGAACAGAGGCCTTAGAAATAATGCCACACATCTACATTTTCAGTGAATTTTCTAATAACTACTGAAACGTGGGGGAAAGTCTATAGCATCAATTTTGTAAAAAGTATTGTGTATTTTATAAAACATAAATAGTTTCCAATGACTTCTTTATTTCCTCTCCAACATACAAATATGACCTCTGTAAAATATAATTCTGAAAATATTGTTTATAATCTTCACAGTCTAAGGATATTTGGAAAAACCCTTTAATACACTATAATATTTTAAGTAAATTCTCAAGATTCAATATGTTCAAATGTTATCCTTACAAATTGCTTTTGAATTGAATGACTAATTTAAAACTGAACAACAGGCCTGTAATCCCAGCACTTTGGGAGGCCAAGGTGGGCAGATTACCTGAGGTTGGGAGTTGGAGACCAGCCTGACTTAGAGAAACCCCATCTCTACTAAAAATACAAAATTAGCCGGGTGTGGTGGTACATGGCTGTAATCTCAGCTACTCAGGAAGCTGAGGCAGGAGAATTGCTTGAACCCCTGAGGCAGAGGTTGTGGTGAGCCGAGATCGTGCCATTGCACTCCAGCCTGGGCAACAAAAGCAAAAGTCTGTCTCAAAAAAAATACAAAAAACAAAAAAACTGAACAACAACAACAAAAAAAAAAACAAAAACCAAAAAAAAACAGCAGTGGGTCAGTTAAGTAACACTGTCACAATTATCCTTCAATTCATAAAAATAAGAAATTTCAGTGATCCTTCCTTCTCAAAAGCTATACAAATTGAATTTCTAAAAATTAATCAAAATTAACACTTTTACTACACATGTTATCATCTACTAATAATGTAAAAAAGTCTTACAATATAGACCTATTATAAGGAAAAAATAACCTCTTCAAAACATCTCAAATTTAATCTTCCTTTTAATTTATGTTCAGGGGCCAATCACAGGTTTGTTACAACTTGTATCATGGGGGTTTGCTCTACAGATTCTTTCATCACCCAGGTATTAAGCCTAGTGCCCATTAGTTGTTTTTCCTGATCTTCTCCCTCCTCTTACCTTCTACTCTCCAAAAGGCCCCACTGTGTATTGTTTCCCTCTATGTGTCCATGTGTTCTTATCATTTAGCTCCTACATATAAGTGAGAACATGCAGTATTTGGTTTTCTGTTCCTGTGCTAGTTTGCTAAGGATGATGGCCTCCATCCATGTCCCGGCAAAGGACATGATCTTGTTCTTTTTTATGGCTGCATGATATTCCATGTTCCATATTTACCACATTTTCTCTATCATCGATGGACATTTAGGTTGATTCCATGTCTTTGCTGTTTTTAATACTGCCGCAATGAACACATGCATGCATGTATCTTCGTAATAGAACGATTTATATTCCTTTAAGTATAAACAGTAATGGAATTTCCAAGTCAAATGGTATTTCTGTCTTTAGGTCTTTGAGGAGGAATCACCACACTGTCTTCCACAGTGGCTGAACTAAAACTCCCATCAACAGTGTATAAGCATTCTTTTTTTCTCACAACCTTCCCACCACCTATCGATTTTTGACTTGTTAATAATCACTATTCTGGGGAGAGAGATCCAAGATGGCCGATTGCTAGCAGCTCAGGATTGTAGCTCCCAGTGAAAGCACAGAGAACGAGTGGAAGCCACAATTTCAGATGAATCTTTGTTGCTCACAGACCAGGAGATTCCTAGAGGAGGAGCCCCATGGGTCGCCAGCGTGACTCTTGTGGCCGGTGCGGCGGTTTTGCCGGTGCCCTGGCGCAGCGGTTCTTGGTGCAGAGTAAACAGGACTGGGTCCCCTTTTGGTCGACATTTGGAACTCCGGGAAGGCAGAGTCGCCAGAGTCGCCCATTCAGCTGATTGAAAAGGGAACTGAAGAGGGAAGCCAGACCGGAGATTCCCGGGCAGAAAAGCACCACGAATCTCAACACCACTGTTTTAGCCCGTGCAGTGGGTTGCTCAGATTCTGGCACAGGGAATCAACAAGTTGGACATCCACTCAGAGACTTAATTTGAAAGTCGGCAATTACAAAGACGACAGGTGGATAAATTCACAGTGATGGGAAGAAACCAGCGTAGGAGGGCTGAGAATACCCAAAATCAGAATGCCTCTCCTTCTACAGGGGATCACAGTTCCTCATCAACAGGGGAACAAGGCCTGACGGAGAACGAGTATGTTCCATTAACAGAATTAGGCTTCAGAAGGTGGATAATAAGAAACTTCTGTGAGCTAAAAGAACATGTTCTAACCCAATGTAAAGAAACTAAGAACCTTGAAAAAAGGTTTGATGAAATGCTAACGAGAAAAGACAATTTAGAGAGGAA
>CAUYLG010015921.1:0-18497 GCA_963573385.1 Cacajao melanocephalus
CTCCTGGTTTAGTCTTGGTAGAGTACAAGTGTCTAGGAATTTATCCATTTCTTCCTGGTTTACTGGTTTATGTGCATAGAGCTGTTTGTAGTAATCTCTGATGGTAGTTTGTATTTCTGTGGGATCAGTGGTGATATCCCCTTTATCGTTTTTCATTGCATCTATTTGATTCTTCTCTCTTTTCTTTCTTATTAATCTGGTTAGCGGTCTATTTTGTTGATCTTTTAAAAAAAACCGGCTCCTAGATTTATTGATTTTTTAAAGAGTATTTTGTGTCTCTGTCTCCTTCAGTCCTGCTCTTAGTTATTTCTTGTCTTCTGCTAGCTTTTGAGTTTTTTTGATCATGCTCCTCTAGCTCTTTCAATTTTGATGATAGGGTGTCAATTTTAGATCTTTCCTTGCTTCTCCTGTGGGTATTTGTTGCTATACATTTCCCTCTTGACACTGCGTTAAAGGTGTCCCAGAGATTCTGGTAAGTTGTGTCTTCGTTCTGATTGGTTTCAAAGAACATCTTTATTTCTGCCTTCATTTCATTGTTTATCCAGTCAACACTCAGAAGCAAGTTGTTCAGTTTCCAAGTGGTTGTGCGGGTTTGAGTGTGTTTCTTAATCCTGAGTTCTAGTCTGATTGCGCCGTGGTCTGATAGACTGTTATGATTTCCGTTCTTTTGCATTTGCTGAGGAGTGATTTACTTCCAATGATGTCATCAATTTTAGAGTAAGTGCAATGTGGTGCTGAGAAAAATGTATATTCTGTGGATTTGGGGTGGAGTGTTCTGTATATGTCTATTAGGTACACTTGGTCCAGCTCTGCATTCAAGTCCTGAATGTCCTTGTTAATTTTCTGTCTCGTTGATTTAATATTGACAGTGGAGTGTTGAAGTCTCCCACTATTATTGTGTGGGAGTCTAAATCTCATTTTAGGTTGTTAAGAACTTACTTTATGTATCTGGGTGCTTCTGTGTTGGGTGTGTATATATTTAGGATAGTTAGCTCTTCTTGTTGGATTGATCCTTTTACCATTATGTAGTGTCCTTCTTTGTTTCTTTTGATCTTTGTTGGTTTGAAGTCCATTTTATCAGAGACTAGGATTGCAACCCCTGCTTTTCTTTGTTCTCCATTTGCTTGGTAAATCTTCTTCCATCCCTTTATTTTGAGTCTGTATGTGTCTTTTTATGTGAAATGGATTTCCTGAATATAGCACACCGATGGGTCTTGACTTTTTCTGATTTGCCAGTCTGTGTCTCTTGATTGGGGCGTTTAGGCCGTTTACATTCAATGTTGATATTGTTATGTGTGAATTTGATCCTGCCATTTTGTTACTGGCTGGTTTTCTTTCCTGTTAGTTGACTCATTTTCTTCATTGCATTTTTGGTCTTTGCCATTTGGTGTGCTTTTGCAGTGACTGGTACTCGTTGCTTTCCATGCTTAGTGTTTCTTTCAGGAGCTCTTGTAGGGCAGGTCTGGTGGTGATGAAATCTCTCAGTAATTGCTTGTCTGTAAAGGATTTTATTTCTCCTTCACTTAGTTTGGCTGGACATGAGATTCTGGGTTGAAGGTTCTTTTCTTTAAGGCTGTTGAATATTGGCCCCCACTCTCTTCTGGCTTGTAGGGCTTCTTCTAAGAGATCCACTGTGAGTCTGATGGGCTTCCCTTCGTGGGTGACCCGACCTTTCTCTCTGGCTGCCCTTAGCATTTTCTCCTTCATTTCAACCGTGGTGAATCTGACGATTATGTGCCTTGGGGTTGCTCTTCTTGAGAAGTATCTTTGTCACAGTTCATGAAGTCAGAGGGAGCTAGCCTGACACCTGGACTCTGCCCCTCCACAGCTGACAGATTTCAACGGAAATATATTTAAATTCTCCAGTACATAATTCTGGGCAAGGGAGAGGGTAGGGCTGGGTATTAAGATACACATTGGTTCTGGAGTGGTTTGTGGGTCTCAGATCAGTGCCCTTATAGTCACTGGGGTGGGTTACTCCCTGGATGTGATGCTGTACCACAGAAACATGCTGCTCAGTAAATGAGCAAATTAACCATTGGTTGTGGGGGATGGGGTGCCTGGAGAAAACAAAGTCGCTGTTCCCTTTACTGAAACAAAGGAAAAAAATATATATTTTTTCCGTAAAAATGGTAGAGAATTACAATGTCCCTAGCCACAGGGGACCAGATCCACTAAGAAATGAACAGTGGGAACTCAAAATTTCAGAAACACTGGGAAAGGGGAAAATTGACTTTCTATTAATTGGCATATGTTCAGTGAGGTTCTGTTTTTGTAGTGATGTGCTATGTTGGATGTACTCATATATGGACCAGAGTCTGCTGTGTTTATAAGGTTCAAAAAATATAGTGAAATCGTTATTTTTTAAAATTTATCTCAATAAAAGCCCACAGGAACTCCACAAAAAAGAATAAATATAACTAACATTGAATAATAAGCTGACAAAAAATGGCACAGATTTTTTGAGCGAAAATATAAAATATTGTATTTTTATTTGTGAAAAAATAAGTAAAATAAAACAGTAACTTCAATGTTCGTTTGAACCTGATTCAGTAAGGCCAGAATATTAAAAGAAAAACACACACACAGAAAACAAAATCAACGTTGTTTTGAATGGAAAGCTGTATTAGGGAAGGAAATTTAAATGGAATAATGAGGTTCACAGTGAGGGCATAATTTATAATGAATTTAAGAGTTCCAATTTTTTATAAATTTGAACAAATGGATCAAAATATTTTCAACAAACATATTATAAATTCTTGGAATAAACAAAACAGCAAACTCTATATTAGATCCACTGAATATTAGATAACATGATAAAATTTAACTAATATAGTTTTTAAAAAGTAAAATATATCGTGGGAGCAGTGGCTCATGCCTGTAATCCCAGCACTTTGGGAGGCCAAGGAGGATGCATCCCCTGAGTTCAGGAGTTTGAGACCAGCCTGACCAACATGGAGAAATCCCGTCTCTTCTGGAAAAAAAAAAAAAATTAGCTGAGTGAGGTGGCACTCATTTGTAATCCCAGTTACTTAGAAGGGAGGCTGAGACAGGAGAACCACTTGAAGCCAGGAGGTGGAGGTTGCAGTGAGCCGAGATTGTGCCACTGCACTCCAATCTGGAGACAGAGCGAGACTCCATTAAAAAAAAAAAGAAACTAAGGAATGATAACAAGTATTGACATTAGAAAAGAAAAATTAATATAGTCAGCAATATAGAGTGCATTTAAATATTTAGAAAATAGTGTCAGTACCAGTATGCTAATACTTGTAGCACCTTTATAATTAAACATGTTTTAGAGAAATAGAAATATAGATATGTATCACCCAAAATTATGAATAACTAAATGTGTTCAAGACAGTTTCAAGAAACTCAAACATCTTAAAATGCCACAGTTTTCTGTTATTTTTTCCCAAATACCAACTTCTATGTCTGAGAGTTAATATTTCTATAAGAATTTTTATTTGCCTTTGACTTTTTTACTCTTTCTCTTTCTGTCATTTAATATTATAACTTTTATAAATGCCAGGCTTCTTTTTTGTTATCACTCATCTGAAAATTATGGATATTTTTCCTAAGTATTTTATTATCTATTCAATGCATTTTGCCTATTTCTGTAATGCCCCACATTAGTATACATACTAAAGCATTTTATATTAACTTATATTTTGAAATCTGCTGCAATATGCATTTTTTATACCAGGATATCTTATAAATTTCATCTATCTTGTATATTTTTCTCCTTCTACAGCATAATTTCACATTCTCAAATATTAAATGCACATTAACCTAATGCAGATCAAAAAGAGACAAGATAAATAAGAATAGAAAGCCTGATGCAAATAAGTATAAATGCAGGTAACCTTTTTAAATTTGTTAAATATAGCACGTGCTAGTCCTTATGAATAAAAATCACTATAGTCATCCCCGGAGAATATTATGTAAGCCACAAAATTCTCTACGATATGAAAAAGATGTGTTTCATAACTTAAATGCTCTCAACAGAGTGATAGGAAGTAAACCACAAATGCCCACTTACAGGACTTAGCTGTTATTCTGGTCCAGAGAGCATGACTTTGATGTGGCTAGAAATGACGTGGGGAGTCGTGCAGCATTTCCCAGACCTCAGGAAGTTTTATTCCTTTGTGTACTTTTTGTTTTACTGGTAAAATGTGACTCTGGGAAATTAAAAAACAAAACAAAATAAGGACTATTCATACTTTTCTAACCCAGTGGTTTACTATATGTTTTTCTGGGGGAAGAAAGCTATTTCTAATGAGTATTTTACACAAAAATACTTTCCCCATGTATTCATTCAATTTCAAAGACAAAATTTGTAATTGAAAAAAATAAACACCACACCCTATATGACTTTGGTTCCATATCCTTGTGGCAGAAAAAAATAAAATTACTAAAATCATTTTATCTTTTTATTTAGAAAATATTTTGTTAAGAAAGGCTGTTCATGTGTTAAGTAAAATTTCAGATTTAGTTTACAAGAGCTAGATGCCCAGGATTTTCAAAATGTTTCACTGATATGAATTGTAAAATATGACCTCAGCTAGAGTCAGTCATCCAATTGAGACATTTTTCAGATACACACACACACACACACACACACACACACACATATATATACACACACACTATTTTATGGTCATTACATAAGCAGGCTGTTTTATCTTCTATTGCAGTTTTATTTTGCTGTAGGGAGCCCAGCTGCCAGAAAATGTGTTATGATTACATGCATGTCAAAAGAGATAGTACACACTTCACTAAAATGCACTCATTCAACACACTCATTTGGCAACCTCCAGCTGCTACATATTTAACACAACCTTGAAATTATCTGCTGTATTGGGAATTGAGAGCAAGATTTATTTCAGTGGCAATATACAACTAATTGGATAATATAATTTTCTATTTATTATTTTAAATTTTAACAACAAACCACTTTTAGATAGGTGATTTTCTCTAAAGAGGAATTTACTACAGTCAATTAGAATACTGTGATGTAGCCATAGTGATTTAAAATCATGAATAATTACATTTGGAAAAAACAAGAAAAAACATTGATTATTTCAGTAATACTTTAGGCATGACTCTAAGAAAAACTGTTAACATAAGTATAATGAATTTCCTTTTTATTCATTTTTGTTATTTTGACCAAACATTTGTTTATGAATAAGCTCTAGAAAGCTTTTCCTTTTGTCAAGATGCATTCAAATAATTCCAGAAATCATCATCTAGCCATTAAAAATGTATATAGTACATCAAAAATAAAATACATCTATTCATTTCAAATCTCTTCTTGACAGTTATGCTGAAAAAAAATAAAATATATGACTGGGTGCAATGGCTCATGCCTGTAATCCCAGCACTTTGGGAGGCCAAAGAGGGCAAATTGCCCTGAATTCAAGAGTTCAAGAGCAGCCTGACCAACAAGGAGAAAGCCCCTCTCTACTAAAACAAGAAACACAAAATTAGCCTGCCATAGCGGCTCATGCCTGTAATCCCAGCTACTCAGGAGGCTGAGGAAGGAGAATTGCTTGAACCCTGGAAGTGGAGGTTGTGTTCAGCTGAGATTACACCATTGCACACTCCAGTATGGGCAACAAGAGTGAAACTCCGTCTCAAAAAAAAAAAAAGTAGAATACACATAGATAAAAACTTGCCTGAATGCCTACTTTATAGTAAAGTGGTCTTTTGGCAAACATAAGTGCCTTTTTTGGCCAAAATTTTTATGAATTATGTATACACATATATGTGTGTGTGTATATATATATACACATGAAAATGTACATGTATACATATATTTTAACCAATTTGTATTTTAAAAGCTTTAAACATTATACATATTTGTTATAATAATGTTTATATAAAAGAAAATATTTCAATATTGTTTGATTTAGAAGTCAGTTAATATAAATTAGAACTCCGTGGCATTAATCTTTACAAATGTCCCTCTACCTTAAAAATACAACAACCTTTTCATTATTATGATTTTACTCCCCCCAAATAATAGTTAGAAGAAACCAGACAAAAACTCACTAGCACTCAGGAGAGATGGAGAAATAGAGACAAAGAGAGAGGAAAAAAATACTGATTTCTTCAAAAATGTAACTCCCTAAAAATTAAACAACACATAATCTGAATGTGTTTAGACACAATGCTTATACACTACTTCAAGCTGTAAATTATCTAACTTTAAGTATTGGGTCCATGTGAGTCACCTTTTGAAATTTATCTTAATAGTCAGAGTAAAATGGTGGTATCAAGTTACACAATCTGTGTGAACAAATGATATTAGATATACCGATAGGATTTACATATTTTATCTATTGCTAATATGCATGTAAAGATGTTAGACCTTATTCTTTATTGTGTATTAATATTTATTTATATACCTCTAAAATTTGTAATTGAGTTTAGGAGATAAATATCATTTGCAATGTTTCTAGATCAATGCATGAAGTAATGCTGTGTTTGTTCCTTGGCAATTCTACTGCCTACTTCAACTAAGGAAAATCTGTAGGGAATGGCTAACTTTGAAGCACCCATTGATTACCAAATACGGAGAAGGCAGAAGCAAATCTGTACTATGGCACAACATAAAACCGAAAATGTTTGGAAGGTCATTTTTCTGGAGGATAAGAGGATTCTGTAGTGGATGTGTTATCCGCTACCCAAGTGAAGAATTTCCCCAGGTTGCTGATGTTTTGTGAAATATTATAACTGACATTACAGTCTCTCAGGTCATCATTATCCAGCTGTATATAAAAGCAAAGGACAAACTTCACTTGTCAAAAAGGATGTATGTGCAATATAAGTGTATTTTAAACTGAAATTAAGAGGTTTTGAATGTGTACATCATATTAGTTGTGTTTGGTAGTCCAAAATATGTGACTCCTCAATAAACAGGAAATAGTTATTAATTGATGTGTATTCATCTTGACCATGTGATGTTTCCTTACCACTCATCTTTCAATATAGCATTCTTTGTTATCTGCTATTTTATTGTGCTTTTTTCCCCTAATCTCTCAGTTTCTGTGTAAGTGTACATGGGTGCCCTCATCTCCTGTCTGCTCTTTCATTCTATCATATTTCTTCCACTCCTATTACATTTTTTTCCTAACTGTGTAGGCTCTGGAATTAAAAAAAAAAAAAACAAGGAATGAAGAAATGGGATGAATCTACTTCTTGAACAATATTTTTGTAAGCCATAAAATACAGACACTGACTATTGGTTACACTGAAATACAGGGATAATGGGGAGGAAGAGAGTAAAATTGTATATCTATGAGAGATATAAGTCTTACAGATCATGAAAAGAATGTAATAGTAATGCATAAAGTAAAAAGAAGTCAAGTTTTTATTAATTTTTATTGAATTATTTATATACTTAATATGGGAGAAATTATTTAAGTAAATATTTAAATATCACAAATAAGAACTACTGAAGTTGTAGAATGTGAGGAAGTCTTTTCATTACAAGACTGTTAGTACCTTTTGATTTTCAAAACTACATTTGGACATTATTTTATTATCAACAAAATCATTATTTTATCTTAAATTGCTACGTTGTATTGTAGTATAATTCAAGTCCCACTTTCTTTTACCCAATGCAATAATTAAATAACTTGTTACTACTAAAATAATATGCTAATTTATAATGCCAGTGCAATTTGAGATGATGACTATCACATTCTAATATCCTTTCAAGTCACAAACACATTCTTCTCACTAGACACCAGTAGGTGAAATTAAACGTTGCGGTGGCCCCAGTATCTAAGGGGGACTGGTTTCAGGACACTGCAGATTTTGCTGCAGAGAGCAAAATCTTCATATACTTAAGTCTCTGATGTAAAATGGTGTAATATTACCTATACACATCTTCCTTTGTACTTAATTCCTAGATTACTTATAACATCTAATCCTATGTAAATGTTATACTGTATTCTTAAAATGTTTATTTTCTTAATTTTTTCTTTCCAAATAATTTTCATTAATGGTTAGTTGTATCCACAGATATGAAACCCACAGATTAGAAAGGTTGACCGTACTAGGTAAAAATTAAATGTCAGAAATATTTGTCAAACTTCATTGTTCCTACATAAAGAGGTTATATTATGTGGATTTTGTTTAAGTTTTCAATTATCAAATGAAATTTAGTACACAAGTAGGTGTGATGCCCTGTTGGGAACGGTGTGATTCAATAAATATCATGATATCAATTATATTTATTCTAGAATGAATCTGTAATTAACTTTAAACATTCAGTATTTTCATTGCTGCATTAAAATTTGTGTTTACAATGTTACTTGGCATTAATGTGATTTTATTTTATTTGGACTTTGTAACAACTCATATTTGTGATGTTAAATTTTAACATGCAGAAATAGAACCTTACTTATTTGCACACTGATTAAGCAATTTATGATTTTAATTCTCCCAGAACTTTAGGTAAGTTTTCTACATATTTTTAAATGATTGCTCCACAATAGTTTCGTATCAATATTTGTTACCACTATTGGAGAGATCATTTATCCTTATTCTGCAAAGCTGAATCCTGTATGCCAAATGCCAGAATCCTATACATTAATTTAAGCAATTTTAATACACATTTTAAAAAAGAAAATTATGTTTACATCAACATTATATATCTTCCACTATTTCATAAAAATATCATGCATAAGTAGAAAACTATCCAATATTCTTCTCTCTAGAAAAAATAGTAAAAGATCTGGACTAAAAATTCAATATCTAATCTCCCCATAAGTTAACACATTAGCTGAGAAAATATACTACATTGATTTAGTTTCAACTTTCCTTCCTCTGCCAGCCACTTTAGGAATTAACCAATTTATCATTCAATCTGGGTTTTCAATTCTTTCTTTCAATATCATCACACTTCATTGTGATTTGTTGACAGTGGTTTATTCTGAACCACTTTTTGAATTACCTTTATTTCAACATTTGATTTTCAGGGTTTCTAATACTATTCACCTATCACTTACCACTTTGCCCTGCTCTGTTATAATAGGCCCATAAAAATTTTCAAGGAAATCAGATGTTATTCCTGAAATGGACTTCTGCCTTTCCTGTTGTGAACAATTAATATGATTCCACATATAAAGTTAAAAGAACATTTGGAAATAATATTTTAATTAGATGCACTGCTTATATTTATGCACCTTCCTGAGCTATTAAGACATTAAAAAATCCAAATTTGAGACAATAGCATACAAGTAAATGGCAGCAAAATATAAGTCACATAATATAGTCAAGCAATGGTCATAATAAAATTTAGCCTAGGTATAGCTTGACATCATTTCTTTGAATTTTCTAAGTAATTAAAATATTTATTTATTGCTGGATTATTTCATTAATTGTTTAAAGCATACTCTGTATAAATCCTTGAATAAAGATTTAGAGATAATAGGATGACTTTTGTATTTCAAAAAACACTGATCTAAAAGGATCATGACACTTATTCAGAAACAAGTAGAAAATAGTACCATTGCCAAAATAAAAGATTTAATGAATTATAGCATGGATTTCAGAGATATTATTTCATGAAGAAAGATCTTTGAGGATATAAGTAGAAGCAGGCTTTTTATTGGGACCATGAAAAATTGATGACATAGAAAATCACATTATGGTATTGTTTTGATAGGATTTAAACTTCAGTATAGTTCAAAAGTTCATTTGTTTCTTGACCCTATTCTTTAACATGTCCACCATGGTCCCTTCCATCAATTTATTTGAAGATATTTATTTGAATGATTCACAACTTCATACCTACCAAGGCATCTGACTTCAGCTGTAGAGATTTTTGAATAGAATAGTTTCAATGGAATTTATCTCTTCGCACACTGTATATATTATTACATATTTTAATCATATATTACAGAAGGTTTTGAAATGAATGTTTAAATTCTTTAAAGATATATGTTCATGAGGAGGAAAGAGCTATACACATGTACATAAACTTACAAACCAATTTACACACATGTACAATGTAGACATGTTGTTGAAATTACATATATCATCCCATAGTATTCAGATCATAATTCTTCAGAAAGTCTATTACCCTCATATTGATAGAGCAAATGAATAAATCCAATCCTTTTACATTTATTATGAAAATATAAACATAAAATAATAGAATCTCTTCTGAATGTTGTCAAAGATTTCAAGATTTTAATATATTCTATGCCTAGAAGAAAACTGCATATGAGAGTATCCATGCATTATTGTTATTTATAATAGTTGTGATTTCCATATACTTGACATTTAGGTAGATATATTGCTTATACTTATTCCCTAAATATTTGAAACAAAGAATATTTCATAATTTGGTAAAACATCATTACTAAGAGCCCCCTAGATGCTATGGGAACCCACGTCAGTAAATTACTTGTGAGCTCAAATTTGCTCTGATTTTATGAAAGAATCACATTTCTTGAAAAATGTGTCTCCATAGATAAAACTGATGATATATTTACACTATTGGTTTACATAAAGAAAACTGAATTTTCATGTGAAAACTTATGTAAGAGAATATTATATTTCAAATTTATTTTATCTGATATATAGTGATCTGATATATAGTGATTCTCCTGCCTCAGCCTCCAGAGTATCTGGAATTACAGGTACCCACTACCATGCCCAGCTAATTTTTGTATTTTTAGTGGAGAGGGTGTTTCACCATGTTGGCCTTGCTTGTCTCCAACTCCTGACCACAAGTCATCCGCCCACCTATGCCTCCCAAAGTGCTTGTATTACAGTCTGTGAGTCATTACACCCCGACTTATGTGATTTTCAATACAATATCTGAAAGATAGACAAGTACATTCAAGTTTAACAAAACACATACAGCAAGTCCTCAGCACATCTTTGACAGGTTCTTGGAAACTGACTTTAATCAAACAACATGCAACGAAATCAGTTTACACACAAGCTAACTGAGTTAAATAAAAGTTATGTTTCTATGGCAGGTTTCTGATCACAAAAGCATCAACAATTTTCTAAATGAAGACCAAAAAAATTCTAATATTAAAAATTAAAATACATGTGAGCTATGCATGCACTTAAAAAAGATTAACAAAAACAAGTAAAACAATTATTAACTGAATTATTTCAGTAAAGGTCATAGGTGACCAGAGGCTATCCTGGGAGTTCAGTGCACAAGGTGGGAACCATTGGACATACACACACACACACAAACACATACACACACTCATTCAGACTGGGACAGTGTAGAAATGCCAATTATCCTAATGTGCAAGTTTTGGGATATTGAAAGAAACTGCAGTACCCCCAAAAACACCCACAGACATGGGGAGCACATGCAAACTTCACACCGACAATGGCACCTGGCAGGAATCAATTATTTTCCTCATCAACTTATAACAAAAGTTGTTGAACAAAATGTTACTTGAGGACCTGCTGTATTTATTACTCACCTACTCAATAAATGGCATTCTGCTAACTGAACTGGGCTATAAAAATGATTAAACCACAATCTATCTGGGAAGAGTTCAATATAATCAAAAGTATTTAAAGTGGTTGGGATATAGTACAGACAACATGAATTTAGTCTGTATAGTTTGTAAAGTTGAAAGGGCTAAATTTAATATAAATTTTATCCTTAAAATGTTTTAGGAAATTCGATTCACACATGGCTTAAATAACAAGAGAGAGAATTTCCTAGAAGAATGTCACGAATCAATTGCTTATTGAAATTCAGTAGATTTTTTAACAGCTAGAGATGAAGACTATTTTTAAACCCCTATTCTTCTTCACCCTAGATTTAGGAAACATGAGTGTAGTAAGCATTTGGCAAAGTCCCCTGATGAAAGTAGGAGCTGTATTCATTTGCTTTATGAATAAATGAATTGCCCCCGTTTAGGATACTTGGATCTCTTCATCTGGAAGCAAACAAATAAAAAAAATTGTACAAAATATGGTCAGAAATTTTTATATTTCTGAAAAAAATACTCTTGCATACATTTCTAAATGAAAATCTTTAAGGTTAATAAATAAGGCTCTTTCCCAATAGCTATATGTAATTTAATTTTAACAATTTTCTGTGAGATTTTTAAATTTTCTTTAGGAAGCTACATCCTTGAAAAGTGTGTGATTATATTAAGGAAACTGTGAACTACTATTCCTTTCACCACGTGATAGCCACATTACATTCATGCTGCAAAACAAAGTAAGCAAACACACTTTGGAAACGTGGTCTGGAAAACCAAACAGAGTGAAAACATAGGTTACATACTCAATTAATGCATACAATTATTGGAGCCTTCAAAATAAGCGTTTCTTAAGAATTATTTAAGTATTTTCTTCTGGCTGGGTGCGGTGGCTCACACCTGTAATCCCAACACTTTGGGAGGCCCAGGCAGGCAGATAATTTGAGGTCAGGAGTTCACAACCAGCCTGGTCAACATGGCAAAACCCTGTCTCTACTAAAAGTACAAAAATTAGCTGGGCATGGTGGTGCACACTTATAACCTCAGCTACTCAGAAGGCTGAGGCAGGAGAATCACTTGAACCTGAGAGGTGGAGGTTGCAGTGAGCCGAGATGGCACCGCTGCACTCCATACTGAGTGCACCACTGCACTCCAGCCTGCATGACAGAGCAAGACTTCATCTCTAAATAAATAAATAAATATTTGCTCTTTTCTAGAGGTAAACAAAAAAAGGGACATTATGACAACATTTGGAAACTTTATTAGGAAGAATCACAAATGATAACTGCTTAATGTGATGAAATAATGCTGTTTTCAAATGAAAACTTAAATACATTTTGCAATTTAGTTGCACCTTGCAAGTTTATATTGGTTATATCATGAAAAATATTAAATAAGTATTGAGGAGGCAGGTTATGTTTATACTGAAATGCAGGAAAGAGTACAGGAACATCTGCACACTGACTGATCAGTATAGGATGTTGTCATGGTTAAACACCTAATCAACAAGAAGATACCGATGTTTTAAGCAGTTCCACTAAAGGGACTACATAAATTGTTGGTAGAATTTATCCAGATAGATGATGTAACTATGATATCAAAAAAGAATGCTAGTGCAAACATGGGTGTCCTAACTTACTGAAGAACTTGATACATTGATTGCCGAGTTACTCTATTTGTAATTCCTAACATAGGTTATGATACTTCATTCTTTTTTAATGTTCCCTCTTTTTAATTTTTATTTCTATAGCTTCAAGGAGTCTATGTGCAAGCTTGTTACATGGCTATATTGCATAGTGGTGATGTCTTAGCTTTCAGTATACCTATCATCTAAATAGTGAACATAGTACCCAATAGATAACTTTTCAACCCTCACCTGTCTCTCATCCTCTCCTCTTTTAAAGTTTCCAGTGTCAATTACTCCTCTCTGTATGTCTACGTCTCTGAATTATTTAGCTTCCACTTATAAGTGAGAACATAAAGTATTTGATTTCCTGGTTCTAAGTTATTACACTTAGGATAATCACCTCCAGCTCCATCCATGTTGTTGCAAAGGACATGATTTAATTTATTTTTATGGCTGCATAGTGTTTTGTGGTATATATATACGTATACCATATTTTCTTTATCCAGTCATCCATTTATTAACACTTAGGTTGGTTCCATGACTTTGCTGTTGTGAATAGTACTGCAATAAACATACCAATGCAATGTCTTTTGATATAACAATATCTTTTCCTTTGGGTGGATACCCAGTAGTGGGATTGATGAGTGATACTTCATTTTTGATTTACTGCTCTCCAGGTACCTACCATAAAACAATCAAATACTCTGCTCTTTCCCACCTTAGAATTTGCATAACCAGTGGCCTCTTCTAGAAGCATTCCTCCCTCCACTATAGATTTGGTGGGTTTTCCAATAATAAGCTATATTTTAAATGTTATATCCTCAAAGGGTTCTTACTTGAAAATCCTGTTTAAATAGATCATATTATTCTATTGCAACATCTGATTAATGTATACTAAGTGCTAATATGGCATCTTGATCTAGTATGGATCTGTGTTCCCACCCAAATCTCGTATCAATTGTAATTCCCAGTGTTGGAAGTAGGGCCTGGTAGGAGGTGATTGGATCATGGGGGTTGATTTCCCCCTTGGTGCTGTTCTTATGATAGTGAATGAGTTCTCATGAGATCTGGTCAACCCTCTTCCTCCTGCTCCAGCCATTTAAAAAGTTCCTGCTTCCCTTTTTGTCTTACACCATGATTGTAAGTTTCCTGAGACTTCCCCAGAAGCCAAGCAGAAGCCATGATGCTTTCTGTACTGCCTGCAGAATCGTGAGCCAATTAAACCTCTTTTCTTTATAAATTACGCCATCTCAAGAATTTATTTATAGCAGCATGAGAACAGACTAATGCACTTACATTACGCAGTAAATTATCATTGTCATTGTTATGGCCTATAAAGTTATCACAAATACAGATTTTGTCAAGTAACTTACTTTGCATGTTTGTATGTCCTCTACAAGCTCTGGGTGAGTTAATATAAAGGAAAGCCCTGATAATGAAGGTTGTAGAGCTTCCAGACAGTAGATTGGTGACAATTTTGTGGCCAGGAAGCTTTGGGAGAGTTCAAACTCATTCTTCCCAATTCAGTGGTTTCAAAGCTGCTTATTTCACAGCTACTATTACCATAAGATGGTTGGTTTTCAAGACTATCTTGGATTTGAGAAGATTTAAGCTTTTTTTTTTTCTTGGTTAAACACCCCTGGATTCTTGCAAGATTTTGCTAATTTCCAGAAATGTGAAAAAGTTGATTCTGATTATTTTTGCTGGTTTTCTCATCACTTTTAGAGTAATGCAGACTTTATGATCCTTGTATTTCCGTACCTAAAGTGTTTTCATGCTTTCAGAAAAGAGAAAATCTAATGTATACTTCTGAAAGATTTTATTTAATTTGTAAATTAAGAACTGAATAGTGATATGGTAAATTGGTTCCAAGAACATTGAAGAAAGTTATTATACTGTTTATCAGAGAAGTATTCAGGTGTATTTGAATACACTTTTTAAAAAATATATACAGGTGTATTTGAATAAGATTTCTAGCCTAGATACAAATCTTGTTAATCTCCTAAAAGGCAATAAAAAAAAGAAAAACAGAGTAAGTGATTTTTGTATGATCTTTTCCTTGTAAAATTTTAGCTCACAACAAATTAAATTTGTAACTTGCAACTTAACTGTACTGCACCCTAAACAAATAATAAATAGAGGCAAACACATACATGGTCTACTGGAAAACTAAAAATAATTCTTAAATTAGCCTCTTATACCTGTATATTTTTAGCCGACTATTTGATCACTTTTTATATTTCTTTCCCTCTGTTTTCTGATTCTGAACAAGAATTAGTTTTCCAGTCTCACTGATAATCTTCAATAGATTCACACTTACATTATGCAACTTAAATGCATTTTAAAGACGCAATATATGTAGAAAATTATTGACATTCATACAATAAGATTTTGTCCTTGCTTAATTAAAATTATTCTTAATATTATTTTAATAAGTAAAATGTATAACACTATAATGCATGACAATATGTTTTCACTATAATCCACTTATGTCATTATTATATAAACATTTTTCTAAATGACAAGAGTAATTTTTAATACATGTCACTAAGTGCTTTTGGTGTGGTCATAATGAATTAACTCATTGGTACTTCTCTGCATTTCTATTTTACTTGAAATCTACAGTATAAAAAAGATCTCTGAGATTTTAAATGGTGTGTCTAAAATGAAATGTAAACAATACTTGTAAAAATTGCATTAAATCCAGTTCTAAAATCTGATTTGTAGCATAATAGGGTACTAACCAGAATGTAATCATTTTTGTTTTAAAAATTCTTCGAGTTGTAAAAGGTTTGAACAAAAACATAAAATATATAACAAACATTATGTGGAAATAATTGTAAGATGAATTAGCACTATTTGACACATTCAAGTATATTTTATTTTATTTTCAAAAGGGTTAATTTTGCTCTTCTCTCTCTGTCCAGATCTAACTGCATCCTCAGGCAGGTATGTTCCTGTATACTAATTAGTTGCTCCAAGGTCTCTATTAAACTTTGACTATATCTCCAGATCTGTCAGATGAATTAACAACTAGGATTGCATTTTACATATAAAGGAATGTAACCTACTTATCAAAACTTACTCATTCTGGTATTAGTGCTGATGGACCATTTTTAAAAAATTTGTCTGAGCCCATTAATATAAGAAAAAATGTCTTTATTTTTCCATTTAATGCATTGATTACTTAACTAAATATACAGCTCCAGTATCCAAATTTTCACTAAGCACTATGGACTCTTTTCTCATGATTTCTAGAAACCATATTTTCTTATGAAAGGGTTTTTTAATTACTATACTTTAATTCTGGGATACATGTGCAGAACATGCAGGTTTGTCTCATAGATATAATGCATGACACAGTGGTTTGCTGCACCCATCTATCTGTCATTCACATTAGGTATTTCTCCTAATGCAGTTCCTCCCATATTCCCCAACACCTGACAGGCCCCAGTGTGTGATGTTCCTCTCCCTTTTTTCCATGTGTTCTCATTGTTCAACTCCCATTTATGAGTGAGAACATGTGGTGTTTGGTTTTCTGTTCCTGTGTTAGTTTGCTGAGAATGATGGTTTCCAGCTTCAACTATTTGCCTGCAGATGACATGAACTCATCCTTGCTTATAGCTGCATAGTATTCCATGGTGTATATGTGCCACATTTTCTTATCCAGTCTTTCATTATGGGCATTTGAGTTGGTTCCAAGTCTTTGCTATTGTGAACAGTGCCACAATAAACATACTTGTGCATGTGTCTTATAGTGGACTAATTTATAATCCTTTGGGTATATACCCAGTAATGAGATTGCTGGGTCAAATGGTATTTGTGATTCTAGATCCTTAAGGAATCGCCACACTGCCTTCCACAATGATTGAACTAATTTACACTCCCACCAACAGTGTAAAAGTGTTCCTATTTTTCCACAACCTCTCCAGCATCTATTGTTTCCTGACTTTTTAATGATCACCATTCTAACTGATGTGAGATGGTATCTCATTGTGGTTTTGATATGCATTTCTCCAATGACCAGTGATGAACTTTTTTTCATATGTTGGCCACATAAATATCTTCTTTTGAGAAGTGTATGTTCATATCCTTCACTCACTCTTTGATTTTTTTGTTTGTTTTTGCAAATTTGTTTAAGTTCCTTGTAGATTCTGGATATTACCCCTTTGTCATATGGATAGATTGCAAAAATTTCCCCCCCTTCTCTAGGTTGCCTGTTTACTCTGATGATAGTTTTGTTTTGTTTTGTTTTGTTTTTTCTTTTTTCTTTGTGTGTGTGTGTGTGTGTGTATGGAAGCTCTTTAGTTTAATTACATCCCATTTGTCAATTTTGGCTTTTGTTGGCCTTACTTTTGGCATTTAAGTCATGAACTCTTTGCTCATGCCTATATTCTGAACGATATTGCTTAGGTTTTCTTCTAGGGTTTTTATGGTTCTTGGTCTTATGATTAAGTCTCTAATCCATGTTGAGTTAATTTTTGTATAAGGTGTAGGGAAGGAGTCCAGATTCAGTTTTCTGCATATGGCTATCCAGTTTTCCCAACACCATTCATTAAATAGGGAATCATTTCCCCATTGCTTGTTTTTGTCAGGTTTGTCAAAGATCAGATGGTTGTAGATGTGTGGTGTTATTTCTAAAGCCTCTGTTCTGTTCCATTGGCCTATATATCTGTTTTAGTACCAGTACCATGCTGTTGTGGTTAATGTAGCCTTGTATTCTAGTTTGAAATGAGGTAGCATGATGTCCCCAGCTTTGTTTTCTTGCTTAGGATTATCATGGCTATATAGGCTCCTTTTTGGTTACGTATGAATTTTGAAGTAGTTCTTTCTAATTCTGTGAAGGAAGTCAATGGTAGCTTGATGGGAACAGCATTGAATCTATAAATTACTTTGGGCAGTATGGCCATTTTCAAGATATTGATTCTTCCTATTCCTGAAAACAGAATGTTTTTCCATTTGTTTGCGTCCTCTCTTATTTCCTTGAGCAGGGGTTTGTAGTTCTCCTTGAAGAAGTCCTTTACATCCCTTGTAAGTTTAATTCCTAGCTTTTTTATTCTCTTTGTAGCCATTGTGAAAGGGAGTTCACTTATGATTTGGCTCTCTGTTTGTCTATTATTTGCATTTAGGAATGCTTATGATTTTTGCATATTGATTTTGTATCCTGAGACTTTGCTGAAGTTGCTTATCAGCTAAGGAGATTTGGGGCTGAGATGATGAGGTTTTTTAAATATGCAATCATGTCATCGGCAAACAGAGACAATTTGACTTCCTCTCTTTCCATTTGAATACACTTTATTTCTTTCTCTTGCCTGATGGCCTTGGCCAGAACTTCTAATACTATGTTGAATAGGAGTGGTGAGAGAGGGCATCCTTGTCTTGTGCCAGTT
>CAUYLG010015922.1:0-26451 GCA_963573385.1 Cacajao melanocephalus
GTGATTATGTTACTTTGCTTGGCAAAGGAATTTTACACGTTGATTTTAGCATAGGAAGATTGTGGGGCTGAAGGTAGACTGATTCACACAAGCTCTTTAAAAGCAGTAGTTTCATAATATTCCATGGTGTATATGTGCCACTGGACAGGGAAAATGTGGCACATATTTATACTTTTAAAAAGTGTTTATCATAAATATTTTGTAGTTAGCTAGAAACATGTAGAAACATCTAGAAAGTGTACTGTATTTATTAATCTAAGGCTAGCTTATATATTTTAATAAGGCGTTATCTTTCTGGTCTTTCTACTGAATGTCAGATATTCAGCGGGTATCTCCACTCCATCTAGTGAAATGCAAATATTTCTCAGACATGGCTAAGGTCTTGGAATTGTTCAGATTAAAACATTTTCTACAGTTTTTCTTTGCCTAACCTTGTAGTCTCGCTTTATACCTATACAGATTGATATTCAGTCAAAGAAACTAGGGTACCACTATTCAGATATTTGAGAATATTTATCTGCATGGATCTCTTTTCATAAATAATCAGACTTGAAATGTATCTGCTTCAGCTTCTCTGACTTTTGTGCGTCTTCCCATCTCACTGAAGAAACTCAGTGAGTCACATGGATTCTACCAGCATTCCTCTACCCTATGTTGAAGAAATTGCAATGCATTATCTATGTAAACAACCATAGTAAATGTAAATTTATGTAGTAAATTGATGTCATTCTTTCATAAGGATTACATAAAAATCTTGTTTGAAGAAATATTTCTAAAGAAAGTGAAGTATAGCTTTTAAATGCTAGATTTGTTTAAATCAATTAATGCCTAAGATTACTTTTGTTTTTTGCTTATCATCATAATTTAAACTTCTTATATGACTTACATACCTTCATATATAAAATAATGAAAACTATGCAAACTAAAACATGTGATAATAGACATTGCCAAGGTACTTTGTTTGATTTTTGTTATTCTTTTAAAAAATCCCTTCATGTTTTAGATAATTTTTTCCTTTACTTATTGCATTTATTTGGTATGAATTTTTATTCTTACTAAGTAAGTATTGAATGCCATAATGAAAGTATTATTGAATGTATAAATCACCAATGAACATGTAACTATATAGAGACAAATTCATCTAAATAATAAGTGAAGAACTGGTTCTACTAATTTGAAATATGAGAGGAGTACTTATTACCAGAATAACTGTTATCAATAATGTAATATATCTCCAAAATATGAAGAAAGATGAAAAGTGAATGGTTCGTTAGTTTAAAAGGAAGCAAAACATTAATTAATCCTTTTGGAGTCACTAAAAGAAAGCAAGTCAGGTTAATTTTGGAATATGTATATAGATGCAATTTCAAAAAGTCTAAATAGAAAAATAAATCTTGACCGTGTCCCCAAAACTTGGTTTAAAAAAACATTTTTTCATTGATAACATTTCAAAACTAATTATAAAAAGACATTAAATTTAGAAAGACTCAAGGCCATGACTATATATTTGAAGATGGAACCATGCAAATGACAGTCAATTTTATAGCCCAATTGGGGTCTGAATTATTTGGATCTGCATCATTTCATCTTGTTAATAGAAGACCTAGCCACAGATTGAAGCAATTTTCCAAGTTGTAATTTGTTGCTGTCATTTTCAATTAAGTTAGTACTATGTTGATAACTATTTAAGCTGGCCATGGAAGAAAAAAAAAGAATGCTTCTACATTTCTCAGCCATCTTCTATCTATAGGAGTGTATGTGACTAACTATAGCCAACGAATGGACTTCTGACTGAAATGTCATATTCTTCCAGATCTTGCCCCCTCAAATATCCTGTGACGTACTGTAATTCACATTCATTTCATAGGCAGATGTAGAGAAACCAGTGGAATAACTTAAGAATCTACAGGGTGGAAGGAGCATGGGTTTCTGAATCACCACTTGGAATCTCGCTGCCAACATTAAATTAGACTGACCTATGGATGAGAAATATCTCTTTCATTTTAAGGCTGTCTGTTTCGGCACTGGCCTGCTTTGATACCATGAAAAGAGATCAACTATTTTAGATAATAAAAGTTCAAATTTCAAATATAATGAATCATTGGAAAAATGAAACAAAAAAGCTTTTAAGTTTTACATTAGTTAAATAATTATTGCATATTGAATCTAGTGTTTGCTTCAATGTTGAAAATAAGAACAAGAAAAGGGCAGCATAGCTAAAGAAGTGAATAAAACACATATCTTAAGTGAAAATCCAAATGAATAGAATAATTTCACCTAAGAAGAGAAGACAGGCTGGTGTCGTGGCTCACACCTGTATTTCCAGCACTTCGGGATTCTAAGGTGGGAGGAAAGCTTGAGCCAAGTAGTTTGGGACAATCCTGGACAATATAGGGACACCCCATCTCTACAAAAGATAAAAAGCCAGGAATGGTTGTGCATGCGCGTGTTTCCAGCTACTCAGAAGGCTGAGGTGGGAGGATCACTTGAGGGCTCAGGAGGTCAAGGCTGCAGTGAGCCATGATCCTGCCACTACATTCCAGTCTTGCTGACAGAAGAAGACCCTTTCTCAAAAAAAAAGAAAAAAAAGCAGAAAGGAAGGAAGGAAGGAAGGAAGGAAGGAAGGAAGGAAAAGGGAATAAGAAAGAAAACAATTTTATGCCTTCAAGAGTACACTGGGGTAAACCATCAGAGCATTAACACTAATAAAAACTTCCTTAGCATAGAAAAATTGATAAGATACTTAAAAAATAATGCAGCCAAAATACAACTAATACACAAATCCAGATTTAAGACAACACCATATCGTATGCCTTGAAAACAGTTGACAAACATGGTAAATTTAGGGTTTGGTTTAGGGCTTAGAAGAAAATGTCCAGGGCTTGCTTAAGGTAGAAAATGAAAAGAAGAAAGGCTAAAAATGAATGAACCAAAACATTAGAAAAAGGAAAAAGAATAAACTTTATGAGAGTAGATGACTGGAAATGTTAAAAAATAAAAAGTAAAATTAATGAAATAGAAAACACATAAAATGGAATCAACGAAGTCCAATTCATTCATGATGGGGACGGGGAACAGAAACTTCAGTGAGACTGACAACATTAAGTGAAAATTAATAAGTTAATATATGATATTAATATATTATATTAAACATGTAATATTAAATATATATTAATATTATGATGTTATGATATATGATATTAAACAAATTTATAGTAACACATTTAAAAGTTTACCTAAAACAGACATTATTAGAACTCAAGTTATATACTGACAAGGGAAAACTATAAATTGTAAATAATTCTATAATTGAATTAATTCAATTGTCAAAAATTTTCTTTGAAGAAAATTCTAATCTCACATGGCACCAGTAGTAATTTTATACTTCTAAGAAGCATATTTTTCCAGTCTTACACCAAAGTGTTCTAGAAAACAGAAAAAGAAGGTACATGCACCGACTGTATTTGATGTACATGACCTTGATATCAACACCAAATAGGGATAGTACATGAAAATAGATTTACATACAAATTTAACCCATGGGCGTAGATCCAAAAATGCAAGTCTTAGTACCAAACCAACGTCAACAGTGAATAAAAAAGGTAATATAACCCACAGAGTTGGGTATAATTTAGAAATACGAGTTTATTTAAAATTAGTAAACTGCAAACAGGGATAGTTTGACTTTCTCTCTTTCTATTTGGATGCCCTTTATTTCCGTCTCTTGCCTTATTGCAATACCTAGTTTGTTGAGAGTTTTTAACATGAAGGATGTTTAATTTTATCAGAAGCTTATTCTGCATCTTTTGAGATGATTATGTGTTTTTTTCTTAGTTCTGTTTATATGATGATTCATATTTATTTATTTGCGTATGTTGCAGGAACCATGCATCTCAGAGATAAAGTCTACTTAATTGTGGCAGGTTAGCTTTTTGATGTGCTGCTGGATTCACTTTGCTAATTTTTTGTTTGTTTTTTTTTTCCCGCTTGACATGGAATTTTGCTCTTTGTTGCCCAGGCTGGAATGCAATGGAGCAATCTTGGCTCACCGCAACGTCTGCCTCCTGGGTTCAAGAGATTCTCCTGCCTCAGCCTCCTGAGTCACTGGAATTACAGGCACCCACCACCATGCCCAGCTAATTTTTGTATTTTTAGTAGAGACAAGGTTTCACCATGTTTATCAGGCTGGTCTTGAACTCCTGACCTCGTGATCTGCTCACTTTGACCTCTCAAAGTGCTGAGATTGCAGGCAAGAGCCACTGCACCCAGCCGAAATGAATGCATTTTATAAGAAGCATATGTAATAAAAAGAAACTGAATAATCATGAGAACAGAGTATGACATGTAAAGAGGAGGGATTGTACATAGACTTAACCTTCCTTCAAAAACGGTAAACCATATCCATTTGATATTATAACTCAAAATTTAAACATATTTTTAATACTGAAATTTGTACAAGTTTGTATTAGAACATTATCTCATGAATTTTATGTTTTATTACAAATAGGGCATTGTTGATTTTGAGTTTGAAAATAATTACTAAAGATTATTTTTTAAAACCTGCTTTCAATTTGAAATTTAAAGTTTTATTACACTAATATAATTTTCATGCTTAACCAACACTAATTGCTAATTAGACATTGCTTGCAGGTAGAAAATATAAAAACATTTCATAACATTGTTAACACTTTATGATATTATAAATATCTGTATTTTACAGGAACTAGTAATATTTGAAGTGCATTTCATTTTAACTATTTTTAATCATTTGAAATGTTAACAAAATTGTAATTTTTCTCTGAAAAATAGTATTTATGTTTCTAAAATATATAGGAATTCTTCAAAGTACTCCTTATCTGGCCTTACTTCTGTCTATATCAAGGTTCCAGTGACCCATTAGCACCACATTTGTATCAAAAGTTATTTTTCTCCCTGCATAATTTGTATATTTATTTGTTCTTACTAAAGTAATTTTTTGACATTATACAAGCCCAAACAAGATAATATACAAAAATCCTAGGAGGTAGCTCCATGTACTGGCCTTCTATAGGCTTTTTTAAAAAACTCTCAATATTTAGTTTAAAGAGAAACCAGAGACATGTACAAAGGTAAGGTCTCTTGATGTCTATACATTGCTGTGAGTTGCTGAAATTTAGAAAAGGGAATGGAGTAGGGAAAGAAAGAGTGAGAAGTAAGGAAATTAAAACAGAAAATTGGAAATTCATACTTGTTGACAGTCTGCCATGGGCTTAACGTATTTGGCATATATATTTCTCATTTAACATTCACCCAAACATCACATATTATACTATTTTCTAAGCATTTCAACTGATTTTTAAATTATAAACCTAGCCTTATTTTTTGTATATTTCACATGCCATAATTTTTAAAAGACAAAAATATATGGTCATATGTTTTAAAGTTGTCTTTTGAAAGAGCTGGGCAAAATCAATTGCCCAAGTTCTTAGTTTAAAGCTAAAAATGTGTCTATAATTAATTTTCTTAAACAAGAAATTACCTTAGTAGGAG
Source organism: Cacajao melanocephalus (assembly GCA_963573385.1). Lineage (NCBI taxonomy): Eukaryota > Metazoa > Chordata > Mammalia > Primates > Pitheciidae > Cacajao > Cacajao melanocephalus. The sequence continues at coordinate 5,530 of CAUYLG010015922.1, forward strand.
AAAGATATTTCAGGATTTAATTATCTTCTTTGTTTTGGCCTTTTTTTAGAATAAAAACAACAGACAAAGAGTTATAAGTTAGTGTTGGTACAAGGGTGGGAATCACAATTAGTGAAAGCATGCAGTATTTTTCAAACATCTGAAGCAAATTTTGGTATGATTTCTACTATTTCTCCGTATGTTTCCCTAAACTTTGAAAATATAACAGTATTTTAACATATTAGGAATCTAATTAAGCATAACAGTGTTAGGTCAGCTGCAAGACATTAGATTTCAGATTTTGACTATTTAAACATTTTATTTTTATACTCCTTTCCCTGAAGTGGTCCCATTTAAGTGCACATTTTATAGGAGTACATTTCACATCTAACAGTCAAATAAGAATTTGTTAAGTTTCATTAGAAGGAATCTAGTTGCTCTTTCTTGTTTCTATGTTTTCCACTTTTTACTTTGAAGGAAAAAAGTTCATTTGGTTTAATATTCAGATAAGTTTAAAATGTTTTAAATAAGATACATGAAATAACCCAGAAGCAGAAACCTAAATACCACTTGTTCTTACTTATACGTGGAAGCTAAACAGTGAGTACACGTAGACATGAAGAATGGCAAAGCAGACACTGGAGACTGCAAAAGGCGGAAAGGCGGGTGGGAGGCAAGCGTTGAAAAATGATCTGCTGCGTACAATGTTCACTATTTGGGTGATGGGTACACTAAAATCCCAAGCTTCACCACTACACAATATTCCACATAAGAAAACTGCACTTGTACCCCTAAATCTATAAATAAATAAATAAATAAATAAATAAATAAATAAATGTCATAGAGTAAGAAAAACAAATAAGGAAACTTTTGTTCTTTTACGCCACTGAGTTACTGAGGTATATCATTTATGGTAATTAGCTTTGCTTAAATATACTATTTCCCTCTATTTTATGAATTACTAGCATTTAATAAATATTATGTATTTAAAAATACAATTTATTCTCAGTACTTGCTGTATGCCACACAATGTGCAAGGAATCTTATATATAATATTTCGCTTTTAATCTACACAATAGCCTAATTTAAAAGGTAAATATATATGATGGGAAATCTGATGATCAAAGTGGTTAAGTGACTTACACAATAAACCAGATTTATTATACCAGGGGCCAGAGGGTGAGTAATTACAGTTTTATAACAGATATCACAAAAGTAGGTGCAGTGAACAAACTGCTGAATAGTAACTCTTATGAAATCTATGGAAAGTAGTTTTACTAGGAATTAGTTGCCTATTAGCATTAGTTCACAATCTCAGATTGAGAATGGAAAGAAAACACAGTTTGGAGAAAAAGAGCACCATTTTGGAATCTGAAATGTGACCCCTTGAATTCCACACTTCAAACACATAGAGAGAAGTGAAAGTCTAGTTATACTAATACAAATTTTGCTTCTTTGACTTATGCTTAAGTGAAAATGCTTGAATCTTTAAAACATAAATAAGTGAATACCATAGTTGTCAGCCAAAACAAAACAACAGGCTGGTTCTTTAATGTTTCTTTTTAGATTATCAGTGAAAATAGAAAATTTTTAAGTGTAGATACATTCTGAATTGAAGAACTTATTTTTATTACTCATACGCTTATGAAAAGGGAGACACCTAAAACACTGTAATATAAACTTACAAGTCATAGATGCAATGAGCGTGGACAATCTGACAAGAAGAGAATATTTTTTGGAATGAGCAATGAAACTGTATAAATCTCTAGTCCTGCATTAACCTAAATATCACAGTAGAGGCAGGTATTACAAGTCAACACTGTTCAGACTTCATCTTTTAGCCTCTAATACAGCATATGGAATCCTGTTTAAATTTATCTTGGAATTTCTGTACTTGGTTGAGATCACAGGAATATGGATGAAAGACACTTTGCAGATTTCTGGGTACATGCTGGGCACCCAAATGAATAAATTCATATCAATTTAATATGTGTAGTGAGTTTGGCAGAGGTTGAGCAAAGAAGATGATTAAAGATTGAAAATCAAGGCCTATAAGAAAAACAGTAAAAATGAAAAGTTTAATTTAGCATGAGAAAAAGAAAATTGAGGAATAATTTAAGAATGATCTTCAGACATGAAGTCTATTTTAGAAATGGTGACAGTTCTTTCTTTTTTCCAACAAAAAAAGAGCAGAAAAAAATGAAGCCAATTTGTAAGTCATAAAAAAGAAACATATTAGCCTGTTATGGTTTTGAAATATTTTCCACATTTTTAAATGAGTAAATACATTTCTAAGATGTAAATATTATGCATATATATACATATATATTTGTACATATGTGTGTATATATACATATATATAGTAATATTGTACCATGATTTTAAAGATGGGTAGATACTGAATTATTGCTTACCAACCTCTAGCTTGTATTCTTTAACATTTTAATGGTTGAGTAGGTATCACAGACTCCAGAAAATAAAGGTTTCTCTCTCTTATGCACAATCTCTTCAGTGCAGAAATTCATCACCCAATTGAGGATGAAAATACTATCATCAGCCTCATTCTTGTGTCAGGATAATGCCCCATGTCCCTATATATTACTTGAATGGAAGTTACCTCAGGTTTTATACAATTAAAGGTTTTAGCTAGCAAAGTAGGGACAGAACTTACCAAGGAGATGGAGGATTGAGAGATCAAACATTGAATTGAAAGACAAAGACTAGTCTTATTTTTGTTTTAACCATATGATTTCTCATGCAAAAGATTAAATTAAAATAAAGGACTTCCTCAAATGTGGTTTTATAATGTAATTTTTAGTATAAAAATTATTCTATTTAAATGATATTTTTATTTCAGTGACCCTCTGGTATCCCTTTTTCTTTTTTACATCAAATTTTCTCCCTTAAAAAAAATGAAAGTAATAATTCCTTTTCTATTGGGTGCGCAGATTTCTTGTGAGGATTAAATAATATCATAGTGATTTTTAAGGAAACATCTTTAAAAAGTATAAACTTTTAGAAGCACTGAGCATTCTTATGATTTTAGTTGCCACGTATGGCAAATCACTTTCGCAATCCATGCACTGGAGATCTGGGATCAGTTGGCATGCTTGTTTTCTTGTTTATTTATTTGTTTTATTTATTTATTTTAAAAGAGTCTGACGAATGTTAGTCAAGTTACTCACATCGGACTAAGAAAATCATCAGAAAGTGTTTGAGTAATCCCAAAACCTAAACATTGTAACAAGTCTTTTCATGATGTTTTAGTTACAATTTACAGAACCCTACCCTGGCTCACATGAGAGAAAGTAGAATTAACTGAAGGAAGAACTGAACACCTTACCTGGGGGGAAGGCAAGAACTAATAAAGTCCCAGAAGTTGAGGGAGTAGGAACAAATTGATGTTCTCCTGCTGATGGCTTTCTCAATCGACTCCAACCCTCTCTTCTGTCTCTGTGTCACCCAGTTTGCAGTTTAAAGCCCTGAGAGTGTCTAACAGGCCTATTTGGGTTTATATTCCCATATCTTGCCTAGGGACAGACAATAAGTGTGAATGAATACTCTTTCAAAGGATGCATACAAGAAAGAAAAAGAAATTGTTATTTGGGAGGCTGCTACTAGAATAAATGACAGTAGATGCTAAGTCGTTAAAATAACTAAGTCAACAAATGTCAACTATACAGTTCTGTCTTAGGGCTTGTTGCAGAGTAAATCTGAGTAAGTTAGAGTCCATGAAAACTCCCAAATACTAGAAGATTTTTCAGTGGATTTTAAATGGATGTGAATGATTTCTTCTCTTCCTTTCTTTCTTTTTTTCTTTTTTTTTTTCTTTTTCTTTTTGAGACAGTCTTGGTCTGTCACCAGGCTGGAGTGCAGTGGCACAATCTCAGCTCACTGCAACCTCCTCCTCCTGAGTTCAAGTGAGTCCCCTGCCTCAGCCTCCTAGTAGCTGGGATTACAGGCACGCGTCACCACACCTGGCTAATTTTTTGTATTTCAGTAGAGACTGGGTTTCGCCATGTTGGCCAGGATAGTCTCAATCTCCTAACCTCGTGATCCACCTGCCTTGGCCTCCTAAAGTGCTGGATTACAGACGTGAGCCACAGAAACTGGCCATGAATGATTTATTTTCTAATAATTTATAGAAAATTCTGATATTTAGCTATATTTCTAAACTATAGATTTTATAAACTATAAATAGATTTTCTAAATTATAAATGTGAATAAACCAATATGTATAATATTTTATATTTAAACCATTAACTGACACATTCTTTCTTGTTTTTGGCTGTAAGTCCTTTAGAATTGCACTAAATTCTGATACTTTTCAAAAATTAGTCAAACAGAATTTCTCTCCTTGTCTTTGAAAGGTTGTGTCTGGCTTTCAAAAGACTAATAAACTTGCATACTTGAATTTATCCTTAAAATAATTAAGAAATATTCATTCTAATTAGGTTAAATCTGCCCTTTTGATCCTAATTAGTGTCTACCAAAATGTTCAATGCACTTATTTTTTAGCAATGCTGTCCTGCTTGTAATAAAGTCTGTTAAAAAATGTCTCTCCATATGTTATGAGAGTTATATACCAACTCTCCATCTTCAAGGCCACAGGTTTATTCATTTTTATCTAAATATTTGTCAAGCAACTCAGCACTTGCTAGCACTTAAGAAGCTCCAAGTCTCCTATTTGAGAAAATAGGGGTGTTTTAACAAAATAATGCTCTAAGTATACGGAAGAAATACTTAGTTTGCCTAAGGGAATCTGGTAATGGTTGTCAAATAAGATGGGCTGTAGTACTATACAGTTTCAAGTAGAAGATATTGTGGGAAAATATGGGGTATGTTAAGATAGTTGAAATATTTAGTAGGGTAAATAGTGAGGTCCTTATTTCCCGTGGATATTTTATATACACAAGAACAGTAGTTAACGTAATGCTAGCTATTGGAGCAAACAAAACTCTGTGCTTTAATACAGTAAGTTTATTTCTCACTCAAAACAGTTGAATGTGGCTGCTTCACAGCACTGCCCAATATTTCCACACATTGTAATTCAGGGACAGAGGATCCTCCTATCCTCTAGGACCTCATATGTTCTAACAAGACAACAACAAACACCTCTCTACTCAACTGCCCTGGAAATGACATATATGACTTCTACTTACTTTCTCCTGGTAAGAAATGATCATATGGACCCACATGCCACTTTTCCCAGTAACAACTGCTCTATCCTATGTATAAGAAATTATAGTTAGCTGCCCTGCTCAGAAGGAAAAGTGAAAGGATAAATGAGAAAGACAGAAAAAAGTTGACATGGAAAATGTAGTAAAATATAACACCGCTAATGACATAAACAAAAGCAATTGACATTTTTGCAGACTAAGAATAACATAGTAGGGGGAGAATCTGAGGCTCACAACCCTTTGTATTTCCAAAAGGATTTATTTTACAACTTTTTGTCTCTTGAAAATGGATTAATAATAAAAACAAAATACACATACATGTTTCAACATATCTAGATCTCAAAAACTTAATGTGATATGGGAAAAAATGTAAAAGTATATGCAAGATGTGAACAATATTATACCCATCACATAAAATAAGGCATAATATGTCCATCATGGTTATGGATGAATACATATGTAGAAAATGTATTCTAATATGAAGTGTAAAAATGTATGCTAAATTTTAAATTTTTGCTAATAATTTTCTTTGGGGATGGAAGGAAAATTAAAGAATTGTAGGAGCATCTTTCAACTTTATCAGTAAAATTTTTATTTTTATTTTATATAAGAGATTAAAATAAAATGCAGCAAATGTTAATACCTTTTTATTTGTGGTAGTGGTATATGGTTGTTTGTTGAAGATAGTGTTTTCCAAATGAAAGAAAACATAGAAATTTAAGTTAATCCTTTCCTTAAACACAAAGAATGTAAGGCACACATTTAGGGCATTTTTATCCTTGTGAGGTTGTAGTATTTGACTATTTTTACATCTGAGAGTTTATTGCATAATCTTTTGTGAGATTAAAAAAACTTTAGACAACATTGCTGAGTATAGTTTGAACTGGGAAAATATAGAATTATTAGCCAGGAGTGCATTGTATGATTGGAGTTTGTATAATTAGACTCTCTTCTAGCCATTCTAAGGGCTTTGGAGAGCAAAAGCAAAAGATTAACTAACTGCTCACATGCATCCCAGGAAAATAGGAAAGCACTGCTGCTTAACTGGAAAGTTACTATCCGGAAATCAACCCACAAATGTGGGAGGAGTTTTCAATCTGCTAATCTCTTTATTCTCTTACCTGACAAAACAGCTGCATTCCTGGGTGGCCTCAAGGTAAGAGAACAAAATGCCAGCTACCTGTTCATTCCTCTTCTCTATATTCTTCAAACATGGTTCATAAAATAGAAACTCTAACCTTAGGACAGGTTGTGGAGAAAGATTCTTATTTTCTCTCTAGCCCTGGTTTAGTCTACTTCCTTGCTGCAGCTGTGACTTATCTCAGTGGTGAGAAGGTGCATTAATGGTGCCTGTTTGAATTAATGAAAGGACTGACAAGACTTTGATGAAAGTAAGGAATACAGTGGAGGGGGAGAAGGCAGTGCAGGTAAGCATCAAGAATGTCTGAGACATCCAGGCCCAGCTTCCAACATCTATTTTGGGTCACACAAAGCATGCTTCATTGCTGGGTCACAAACCACCAAAATATGTGTGATACCTTGGTCTCTGGAAAACCATAATCTTATGCAAAGAGGGATATTTTGTATTATTGCTAGTTACCTAATCAAATCAGGCTGGAAAGGAAACCAAAATAATATAAGAGAAACCAGGTGCAAAACATCAGTCTGAACATTTTTTATAGACAATGTTGACAAGGTAATATAGACTATCCCCTACACATGGCACCTTCGCATGGAACTGTGTTGATCAACAGTTGTAACATTTTAGTTAGATTTGCCAACAGTCAGCATCATGTCTCCAGATATCCTCAACAATGAGTACAGGGTTGTAACTGACCATCAGAAATTCATCCTATATGTGCACACAGGACTCTATGGACGAGTAAATAGGTGCTTTTTCTCTTCTCTGTGCTTCATAGTACTATATCTATATGCTTCAAGGTACTAAATTCAGGAGAGCAAGTCTTCCTGTAACAGCAATTCCTCTGTGACCAAGGAGATAGGTCAGCTTGATGAAAAAAGATTTACTAGCTTGTAGATTTCAGACAGCATTCAAGAAGCATTCTTCAATCCTGTTTTATCAGTAAAAAGGTGAATGATAAATCTCCACTTAAGTCTTCTATTTTCAATGTAATTTGAGAATTCAAAACGAAAAAGTTTGAATGGAGAGATTCCTTAGAAGCTTAGTAGGACTCTACATCACTATCGATTCTGCTTTATCTTTGGAGAAGAAACACATTAGCGTAGCATGATTTTTCCAACTCTCATTTTCATCCCTGTCAAGTTAGTGTGCTGGTCTAAGCAACACTGTAGTATTTCTCTAGGGTTATTCTAGGAACTACCTACATCAGAATCACATGGAGGACAGCATAGAGTTCTCTAAGTGGGACCAAACAATCTGGCTGCTTTACAAATCTCTAATTTTTGCCCACTAGGGTTTGGGAACTTTGTTTACACATTTCATTATTCATATTTGCTTTCTTTTCTTGTTTATCCTTCTTACTCAGCATTTGTCTCTCTTCTTGCACAATACTCCTTTTTCAATTACTGTCACTTTAGTGGTATATGAGACAATGAGGATTTAAAAGAGTCTTTTTTAAAGGTTATGTATTTGGAATCTAACATAAAAACCTCTTTAGGTCAAATAATAGCTAAGATTTACTGAAGTTGCACTGTGTGCCATCTTTTGTTTAAAGTTACTTTCATATATGAACTCATTTTATACTTAATTCTTTGATATAGGTTTCAATATTATTATTATTACCATTTTATTGATGAAGAAATTCAGGAACAGCTAGGTAGAGTTACTTATCCAACGTTACACAGCTGGAAAGGAATGCATTCAAATCTATAGCTCCTTTTAAACACCACTCCGCTGGTTCATATAGGGGTATGTTGCCATCACAGTCTACACAATTTGCATGGTGTGGACTCTTTCTGCAGGTAGCATGATGTCTGCCACTAAAACAAATTGAGTGTTCAGAAACTCTAAACAATGTATTAAAATATGAACATACTCTTCAGACTCATCTTTATACCATAGTAAAACAAGAGGTGGAACCACTTGCCCATCTGTGCTAACTTGTTGCTAATGTTAAATCATTTTGCTTATATTTGACTTTGATTGCTTCACCAGAAATGAACCACAGAAATCTTTTCCCTTTGTGATACCTCCTTGGAATCAAAGTGTGGAATGTAACAATGTGCCTCCACACACTCACACTAGTTCATGCTTCATCCTGTTAACTTGCGTTTTTGGAATTTCCTTTCCTAAGATCATTCTATTCACAAAGAAGAAACTTAATGCATGTGAAATTTTGTAAAAACCAAAGTTTTGTACTATTTATATGTTGCCCAACACATAAATATTGAGAGAGAAAAATGAAAACCGAAGCAATGAAGAAATCACTTCGTCTTAGTGGACTAACAATACAGACTTCTTTATAGTAACGGAAGAAAATAAAATAATGATATGGTTTATGTAGATAATTAACATTTTAGTTGAAGAATCGCTGTTCCCATAGTAGAAATCTGTTTCCTCAGAAATAACTCTTTCTTATGTTCCCTGCAGAGGCCCTCAGTGTACAAAATCTTTCAGTACACTGATGTGAAAAGCTCTTGTTGGGGTGACATTTTTTGTCCTTTATAGGTAAACAGTTAAACAAAAGCTACTTTTTTATAGTGGAACATAACACCCATAGATAAAAGTGCGTTAAACACAAACTTAGAGTTTAATGAGTAGTTATAAGTGAAATATGTAATCCAAATCTGATGAAGAAGGAGAGTACTGCTGATTCTGTGTACGTCCTTGAATCTGTTTTGGTGCACTTTCGCTTCCATTTCTGTTGAATTATAGACCACATATACCTTAATATCAAAAATTTCAGTCATCACCAGTAGTAAATGAAAACTCCTATTACTATTCACTCTCACAAATATGTGATATAATCACACTTCAAAATTTAAATTATTTTTGATTTAATTAAGCATGTTAAGTGTTTGTACTGAGAGCCTGTTAATTTTAATTTATATTTATCCACCTACTAATTATTGGACATTAGGATATATATTTTAGGGGAAGCGTGTGTTCAAATTTCTTAGGCATTTTTCTACTGAATTGTGTTTTTCTTGTCAAATTTATATGTTATGTAAATAGTGGTTTTGTTTCGCAAATATATTCTCCAATCTAGTGCCTATATTTTCACTGGCATAATTTTTTATTATGAATAGAAGCTCTTAGTATTAATATGGCTAAATCAAAAAATATTTTCTTTTATAGTTAGTACTTACAATATCTTGTTTAAGAAATATTTCCCTAAAGTGAGATGATTATCCTAAAATAAACTTTATTTTTTTATTTCACATTTACATTACTGTGGGTGTTTGTATTTTACATATATATGTAATACATATGTATAATACATATGTGTATGTATTATATGTATAATACATACACCACATACATATGTATGTTTGATATATAATAAAACATGTATTATGTTTTTATTTCACATTTACATTACTGTGGGTGTTTGTATTTTACATATATATGTAATAGATATATATAATACATATGTGGTGTATGTATTACATATATAATACATATAGAATTACATATATAATACATAAACCACATACATATGTTTGTTTTACATATATAAGCACACTCATATGACTTCACAGTGCCAGCTTTTATATAAATTGAATGTTCATATATTACTATATTTCTGAATGCTTTCATTTTTATATTATTCTAATTGTCCATCTTTTATCATAAGCTTTGCTAACTTGTAGAATAACTCTTGTTTTTCCTTCAAAATGTATGGCCTATTCTTGGCTTGGTGTATGTCCATATAAATTTTAGAATAAGATTATCAGGTTCAAGAGAATAGCTTGTTGGGATTTTGATTGAGGTTACCTTTGTATATACAGAAAAAGAAAACGGGAGACTATCTCTTTGCAATATTGAGTCTTCAAATCCACTGGCATGGCTTATCTTTCCATTTGTATAATTATGTATTTCTTGCTAAGTGTTTTTTTATGTGAAGATGTTTGAGTATGTTTTGGTATATTTATTTCTATGCATAAAAATTTTAATGCAATAATAAATTCTATTATTTTATTTGTTTCCCCCCTTTTTAATTCTTAATTTTTGTTTGTTTGCTTTGGGTTTTTTCGTTTGTTTTTTGCTTTGGTAGAAATGGGATTTCACCCATTCAGTATGATATTGGCTGTAGGTTTGTCATAAATATCTCTTATTATTTTGAGATACGATAGGAACACTTTTATGCTGTTGGTGGGAATGTAAATTAGTTCAACCATTGTGGAAGACACTGTGGCTATTCCTCAAGGATCTGGAACTAAAAATACCATTTGTTCCAGCAATCCCATTACTGGGTATTATACCCAAAGGATTATAAATCATTCTATTATAAAGATACTGCACACGTATGTTTATTGTGGCACTGTTCACAATAGCAGAGACTTGGAACCAACCCAAATGCTCATCAATGATAGACTGGATAAAGAAAATGTGGCACATATACACCATGGAATACTAGGCAGCCATAAAAAAGGATGAGTTCATGTCCTTTTCAGGGACGTGGATGAAGCTAGAAACCATCGTTCTCAACAAACTGACACAGGAACAGAAAACCAAACACTGCATATTCTCACTCATAGGTGGGCATTGAACAATGAGAACCCATGGACACAGGGAGGGGAACATCACACACCAGGGCCTGTCAGGTTGTGTGAGGCTAGGGGGTGGGGGCATTGAGGAGGGTTAGCAGTAGGAGAAATACCTAATGTAGGTGATGGGGTGATGGGTGCAGCAAACCAGACCATTCACCTGCCTCAGCCTCTCAAAGTGCTGGGATTACAGGTGTGAGCCACCTTGCCTGGCCGAATCTTTTATTTTCTTTCTATGCCTGTTGAGGTGATTAGGCCTTCCAGTGAAATGAAGACAAGAAATGGTTCTCACAGAAATCTTTATCTCATTCTCAGTCTTAGGGCGATAGCTCCAAAATTTCATCTTTAGTTGTGGTATTTTCTACAGATTTTTGTGGATACTATTATCAAATTTTAAAAACCCCATTTATTTTATTTGCTTACAGTTTTTATCTTTTATTGATGTTGAATTATGTCAAGGGCTCCTCTGTATACCTAAAATAAATATATGATTGCTGTCATTTATTAGTTTAATGTGGCAAAGAACATGACAAGTGTTCCAATATTAAATGTATCTTTATATTTTTGGAACTAAGCAAAATTCAGCATAATGTGTTGCTCACTGTTTATATTGCTGATTTTGATTTTCTAGTATTATGTTTAGCATTTAGTGTCTATGCTCATAAATGAGATTAAACTGCAATTTTTTTAAAGGTAATATTTATTAATTTTGATATAAGGTTACACTTGTCTTATAGATAAACTGAATGCTTCAATGACCATTCTTTGGAAGAAATTGTGTGTTTAGTATTATTTCCTCTTCATAAATTGGACAAAATTATCTTATGAAGCTGTCTGGGCTTGTCGATTTTTAATTATCAGTTTAATTATTTTAGTGGTCATAGGATTATTTAGAATTTTTCTTTGATTTTAGATTACTTTGGGTAAGTGGTATTTTCCTGGGAATTTTTCCATTTTATCTTAATGGCAAAAAATTTTATCAAATTCTCATATGTACATACTCTTCCCAGGATCTAAAGTAATACTCTGTTTTTATTTGTGCCATGGGTTACTTAAAAAAACTATTTTATTTTTAAAATAAATAAACATTATTCTGTATCTGTATCTATCTTCTAATTTCTGTCTTGATCAGTATTAGCAAGTGTTTATTCTTAATTTTTTCAAAGAACAAAATGTTAACTTTATTAACCTTTTCTATTTTACATTAGTTTTCTGTTCACTTAATCTTACACACGTTATTTTATCTTTCTAATTTCTTTGGGATTATTTTGGGATTTTAAAAAATATACTGAGATTACTACTTTGTTTATTATTTCTTCTAGTATGTGAATATAAGCAAATACATTTCTCCTTAAGCTTGCTTTAGTTTCCTGCATTTCCAATTTTGATATACAACATTGTTTTATTTCAGTTCAAAATATATTTTATTTACCATTTTGAAATATTCCATGACTCATTAGTCTGGAAAATGTATTTAATTTCCCAATATATTGAATGTTTAAATTATAGTCAATTCTCATGTTCATGGATTCCATATTTACAAATTCACCTATTTACTAAAATTTATTTGTAACCCCCAAAGCAACGCTTGGGGTGCTTTTGCTGTCATTTGTGAACGCATATCGAAAGGCAAAACATTTCAGTAATGCCCATTCTCAACCGAGGTCAAACAAAGGGACATCTGCCTCTTGTTTCGGCTCTCATACTGTAAACAAGTGTCCTGTTGCAACTTTTTTAGCGTAATGTTTTGTACATTATTGTTGGTTTTCTTGATGATTTCACTATTTAAGATGTGCACCAAGCATAATGCTGAAATACTGTCTAGTATTCCTAAGTACAGGAAGACATCATGTGTCTTACTGAGAAAATACACTTATTAGATAAGCTTCATTCAGGCCTATGTTATGGTACTGTTGGCCATTAGTTCAATGCTAATGAATCAAGAATATATATATATTTAACAAAGTACCTTTAAACAGAAATGCACATAAAATAAGGTTATATATTGAATGATTAATGAAATGTTTTAGGCAGAGGCTTATGTCACGCTGACCTTGTATAATATTTCCCCTAGGAGCAATGATTCAGTATTCACTAGTTAAGTTTTCACTGCAACTTTACAGAACATGGCTATCATGCATAGCAAGAATTGACTGTGTGTTTTTGTTTGATTTCTACCTTTATTGCATATGTTCAGAGAATGCCTTCTGATATTAATCTTCTTAAGTAAGAAATCTGCTTTATGCTTTAGTGTATGATCAGTCTTTGTAAATTGTTTTTGTGTCCTGAAAACAAAATGCCCTGAAAATGTCCAAGTGGGCCTTAGACTCTCACTTTGATCTCAAAAATTTTACTCTTCTGTCAGCGGCATAACCTGCAATCAGCAGATACTCACAGAGAGCACGTGTCTCCAAAGAACCGGCTCAGCTCTCTGGATTCTGTTTCTTATGGCTCATGGCTTGGTCATTTCTCACTATTTTGCTGGTTCTCTGATGCATTAAAGTAGATTTTTACATTAGGTCCAGCCTTTTCAGTTGTTCTAGGTATATTTTTGTAATTTATTTGATTAACATGGCCTATCAGCAACAGAAATAAATATTAATTATTAACCTTTAAGAAAGATTTAAAAGTTCATAAAGGGCTTTTTAAGATAAATAAACACAAAAATGAATATTTTGATACCATGATAAGATTTGGTATGTAAATAATTTATTATTTAATTAATATTTAGCATATTAGAGAAATTCTTAGAATTTAATTTTAATTAAAAATATACAATTATGTAATTAATTTTATATGTGATTTTAAAACACAATCTTACTAAATTAATATACTTAAACATTTAATTCAATTATATATTTACTATACTAATAAATTTGATTTTCCAAGTTATTATATAAGGCATTCAATTCTTTTTTGGTAGGATAAAAAGGTATGGCAAAAGGTAAATATTAAAATTTTTCAGGTATTAAAGTTTTGGATAATGTAATTAATTAATCTTTAGAAGCTAGAAGTCATTATCAGATTTTTCTATGTTTATAAACAAAATTTTTAAAGCTGTAAGTATAACTTGAAAGATAAACCAGAATGATTTTGCTTTTGTAAGTACAACAAATTAAGTCTTTACTTTTAAAACCAAAGTACCTACAGAATTTTTTTTTTTTATTTACAAAACACCTTCATGGACATCTCACTTTGGCTTTCTTAATCGTTAATGCAGAACGGTCGATGATAAACTTAATAATGATTGGCACTGACATTTAAGATATTCAAAACAAAAGACTCCATAAATTTAAAAACATTTAAATTTTTAACATAGTGCTTGGCATCCAATTAGCTATTAATTATAACCATTTTGTTTGAAGTGTCTACTTAGAGTCTATAATTATAAATACTTTTTATTTTCTAAACTAAAGAAGTTATTTAATATCCTATTATTTTAGTAGAATGTAAACTATCTAAGTAAGTTTTTCTATTTTTTTCATGGGTGGATTTCTAGTATCAGGAATGAAAAACAGAAATAAAAGTCTAAATGAAGATGTAATGAAAAATTTTTCTGTTGCTTACTTGGTTTTTGTGTATAATAAAGACAAAATTGAATTCAATCTATGTGTATGCTGATGGGAAGGATCCAACAGGAAGAAAAATGACATGAATGGTATATGAGAAGAAGAAGATAATTGTAGAAACAAAGTTCTACAGTAAACAAGATGAATAGCATCTAGTGTATACATAGGGTGCCTGAAGAAGAAATGATTCACTGTAGCAAGAGGAAAGGAAGACTGCATCATTATTTTAAGCATGTTTTGCTGATTGCTTTTTTGGAAGACATTTTTTTTTCTCACATAGTGGTTTTAATATGCTCACTGAGTAAGAAGTAATTTTATTAGGTCAGCATGTTTTTGAAAGGATAAAAAATTGGTTTTGAAACTGTGAGAAAAAAAAAAGCAAATGCACAAAACATTGAAGGAGGGAAAACTATATATGTCCTCCTGAATTTATTGTTACCAGGAGATACTGAGGACTGAATTACTGGTAACCCAGAATGTTGAAGATAGTGCTTGGATTACTTTAGCTTTCCTTCATTTTGTAAAACAGAATAGAGTTCAAAACTTTATTGAATCAAATGGATTTTGACAAAGCAGAAAATCACTCATCATTGTTAATCTTATTAAACTTTTTAACTAAAAATATTTAAACATGAAATTTAAAAATTTTAGCAACACTGTTAAAAAACTGTATTGATCTATAATAATCCTACATATTGATGGGGGTACACATGGTATTTTTTAACATGTATGTACTGTGTCATGATCAAGTCAAGGTATTTAGGGTATATATCACCTTGAGTATTTATCATTTTTATGTGTTGGGAACATTTGAAGTGCTTTCTTCTAGCTATTATGAAATATACAACATTCAAATTGTTATTAACAACAATCATCCTAGTCTTCTATTTAATACTGAAATGTATTTTTTGCTGTTTAACTGTATGTATGTATCAATTAGCCAACCTCTCTTCATCACTCCCTCTCCCCTCCCTACCACACAATCTTCCCAGCCTCAGGTAATTATCATTTCACTCTATACTGCCATGAGATCAACTTTTTTTTAACCTCCTACATATGAATGAGAACACACAATATTTTTCTTTCTGTGCCTGGCTTAACATAAAGGCCTCCAGTTCTATCCATGTTCCTGCAAATGACATGTTTTTATTCTTTTTATGACCTAGTAGTATTCCATGTGCATATATACCACATTTTCTTTAAACATTCATCTGTTGATGAACACTTAGGTTGATTCCATATCTTTGCCATTGTCAATAATGCTGCACAAACATGGGGGTGCCAATATGCTTTAATATGTTTATATATTTTCCTCTGGATAGCTACCCAGCAGAGACACTGCTGGATGGTATGGTACTTCTATTTTTAGTTATTTGAGAAATCCCCCTACCCCATTGTATTAGTTCATTCTCACACTGTTAATAAAGACATACCTGAGACTGAGTAATTTATAAATGAAAGAGGTTTAATTGACTCACAGTTCAGCATGGCTGAAGAGGTCTCAGGAAACTTAAAATCATGGCAGAAGGGGAAGCAAACATGTCCCTCTTCACCTGGCAACATCAAGGAGAAGTGCCAAGCAAAAAGGGGAAAACCTCCTTATATGATCCCTTATAAAACCATCAGATCTCATGAGAACTCACTTAACTATTGGGAGAAGAGCAGCATGGTGGTAACAGCACCTATGATTCAATTACCTCCCACAACACGTGGGGGTTTTGGGAACTACAAGATAAGATTTGAGTAAGAACACAGTCAAACCATATCACACACCAACTGCGTATGAGTTCCCTTTTCTTCACATTCTTCCCAGCATCTGTTTTCTTTTGCCTATTTCATAATAGCCATTCTAACTATGATAAGATAATATCTCATTGTGGTCTTGATTTGTATTTCTTTGATGATCTGCGATATTGAGCGTTTTCTTCATATACTTGTTGGTTTTTTGCATGTCTTCATTTGGAAAATACCTCTTCATATTTTTTGCCCACTTTTAAATCAAATTATAGTTTTATTGCTGATGAGTTGCTTGTTGTTTAAGTTCCTTTTATATTCTGAATATTAGTCATTTGTCAGGTGAATAGTTTGCAAATATTCCATTCAATGAGTTATCTCTTCATTCTTTTTACTCTATTTTACACCGTGGAGCTTCACAGTTTAATATAGTTTATAGTTTTGGGTCTTATGTTTAGGCATTTAATATATTTTAAGTTTATTTTGTGTGTAATGAGAGATAGAGGTCTAGTTTCATTATTCTGCATATGGATATCCAGTTTTATTGGCACTGTTTATTGAAGAGGGTGTCCATTTCTAAATATATGTTCTTGGAACTTTGTTGAAAATCAGTTGGTGGTAAATTCATGAATTCATTTGGGATTCTATAGTCTGTTTCATTAGTCTGTGTATTAGTCAGGATCTCCAGAAGGACAGAACCAGACACATCCAGAAACGATACACGCAGAAATGATACTTTAACAGCCATCTAGGCATTCCTCAATCCAATCAAATTGATACCTAAGTTTATCAGGGAGAATTGGCTCACATGATGAGACAAGGTGAATTCCCATGATAGACAATCTGCAAGCTGGGAAAGGGAGAAGTGAGTAGTGGCTGAGTCCAAGTCTGAAAGCCTCAAAACCAGGGAAGCCAGCATAGTAGCCTTCAGTCTGTAGACCACGACCTGAGAGGCCCTGGGAAGCTGCTGATGCAAGTACCAAAAGCCAAAGGATACATTATCTGATGTTCAAGGACTGGGGGAGAAAAAGCAAGCATCCAGGATGGGAAGAAGAAAAAGAGTCGGAAGATCCAGCAAGCAAAGTTATCCCACCTTCTTCCACCTACTTTGTTTGAGCCAAACTGGCAGCCAGTGGATGGTGCTCACTCACATTAAAGGTGGGTCTTCCTCTCCCAGTCCACTGACACAAATGTCAATCTCTGGCAATGCACTCACAGACACACCCAGAAATTATACTTTAAAAGCCATCGAGGCACCCCTCAATCCAATCAAGTTGACACCTAACATTACCCATCATAGTCTATTTGCCTATTTTA
This sequence comes from Cacajao melanocephalus, assembly GCA_963573385.1. Lineage (NCBI taxonomy): Eukaryota > Metazoa > Chordata > Mammalia > Primates > Pitheciidae > Cacajao > Cacajao melanocephalus. Next base: position 23,000 of record CAUYLG010015922.1, read on the forward strand.
TTCCCAATACCGTGCTGTTTTGGTCACTATGTTCTTGTAATGTATTTTGAAATCAAGGAGTGTGATTACTCTAGCTTTGTTCTTTTTGCTCAGGATTGGTTTGGCTGTTCTAGCTCAATTTTGGTTCCACATAAAATTTAAGATTTTTTTAAATGTGAAAAGTGACATTGGCATTTTGATAGAGATTTTATTAAATCCGTAGATTTTTGTGGATAGTATAGTCATTTTAAGAATATTGATTCTTCTGAGCATGATATATTTTGATTTGATTCTGTCCTCTTCAATTTTTCATCAATGTTTTATAATTTTCTTGTAGAGGACTTTCACCTCCTTGGTGAAAATATATAACGAGGTATTTTTTATAGCTATTGCAAATGGGACTGCCTTTATGTTTTCTTTTCAGCTATTTCACTATTGGTATATAAAAATGCTACTTATTTTTATCTGTTCATTTTGTATCCTCCAACTTTATTGAATTTATTTACAAGAGCTAAGATATTTTTGTGGACTCTTAAAAGATTTTTCTAAATATAAGATCGTGTCATCTGCAAATAGGAAAGATTTGTCTTCCCCCTGAGGACTTATTCTTGTAATTTGTTGATTGTTTTCTGGTTATAATGGGGATTGCATTATATGTGAGTAGATATTATTCTCTTATTTTTATTAGAATTCTACCTTTGTCTTTGGCTTTTGATAGTCGTACTACAATGTGTCATAGAGAAAATCCTACTGGGTTGTATCTATTTGGATTTCGCTGAACTTCCTATATCTGGACGCCTGAATCTCTTGCTAAATTTTGGAAGTTTCTAGCTATTATTTTGTTAATTCGGTTTTCTATGACTTTGGTCTCACTATTTTCAACACTCAAAATTTGTATATTTGATCACTTTATCATATCTCACATGTCAAGGTTGTTTTCTTTTTCTTTTTCTTTTTTGGTGTGATGGTTTTTAAATTAGGGCTATTTTTAAAGATCAGTCTTCAAGTTTTGAGACTCTTTTTTTCTCTAGTTTATCAGTGAGGCTCTCAAATGATGTTTTTATTTTATTCATTGAATTATATGGTTCTAAGATTTGTGTCTTTTTTATATCTATCTCTGTGGTGAATTTCTCACTCATATCTTGCATTTTTTTCTGATTTTTTTAGTATTGTTTATCTGAGTTCTCCTGCATTTCACTGAGATTCTTTAATTGCTGAACTTTAATATGATTATTTTGAAAATTTTTTCAGCATTTTATAAACTTTTTTAAACTAGTATCTGTTACTGGGGAATAATTGTGTTTCTTTGGAGGAGTCATATGGTCTTTTTCTTTTTTTAGGTTTCTTGTGTCCTTTTGTTAATATCTGTGGACTGGTTTAATAGCCACTTATTCCAATTTTTTGGACTGGCTCATATAGGGAAAGACATCTTCCTAAAGATGTATCTATTGTGTTGGTTGGTGAAGAAGAAGAGCATAACAGCTTTAATTCTGGGTTTAAGTAGTAGTGTAGTCTCCATATGATTTCTTTAGCTGTAAAAAGCATCAGCTTTGTCCGTGATTCCTTTAGCAGAATAGGCTGTGTTTGTTAGTGGAGGCTGTGGTGAGGCTTTGCCACAGTCAAGGATATCAGCCCTTAGACCCCAGTGGTAGCAGTACTGGGCTGAATGTGTCTGTCCTTGGACTCCCTGGTGGTGTATGCAAGCCTGAGTGTTAGTGAGTTCAAACAGGCCATTTGTTGGGCCTTCAATCTGATTTCTTGGGTGCTGGTAGTAACAGTGGTGGGCTAGGTCAGTGGGCAGGTTCTCAGTCCCCTGGGTAGTATTCATGGAATGGACAATGACAGTAGCAGTGATGAGTCAACCATTAGGCTCTCAAGTGGCAGATATTAGCATTTCTTAATTTACTATTTTTGCTAAATTTGAGGGATTGTATATATTATGTATATGTTATTATTATTATTATTTTTATTATTATTTTGAGATGAAGTCTCACTCCGTTGCCCAGGCTGGAATGCAGTGGCATGATCTTGGCTCACTGCAACTTCTGCCCCCCACTGGTTCAAGTGAATCTCGTGCCTCAGCCTCCCAAGTAGCTAGGATTACAGGTGCACACCACCATGCCTGGCTAATTTTTGTATTTTTAGTAAACATGTGGTTTCAACATGTTGGCCAGGCTGGTCTTGAACTCCTAACTTCAAGTGATTCACCTACCTTGGCCTCTCAGTGTTGGGATTACAAGCACGAGCCACCACTCCTAGCTCAGGGAGATATATTTTATTTACACACTGTCTAAAAAGAATGAATTCTGAAACTGACATGCTTATAGTTAAAGCTTCAAGTTCAAAGTATTGAGACTATGCTTCAAATGAACTGTACTTCAACTAAAATGAGATGTATGGGATAGTTCTAGTATCTAGTATTCTAGATATTAATATCTAATACTAGTATTTAGTATCACAAATTTCTGTAAAATATAAACAACATAACCATTAAATGTGATTACAGAAAACATTCTATTTTTGTTTATAATTTTTTTTCCATTTTCAGATGTATTGTTGGATTTTAGATGCTACAAAATGTGTTAAATGGGGCTCCTTAGTAATTAATTTAGTAATATTTGACTGACAATTTCAAATATTAGCATTACTAAAAAATTCTAATTTGACCACAGTGCACAATAAATTTTATTTAATAGAGTCAGAATAAGGAAGAGGAATATACAAAAAATCTGGTAACAGTGGATGCTTCTGAGGGGAAAAACTAGGTTCTGTGGGGGCTAAGGAGAGACAATGCTTCGTTTTATTTCCTTTCTTATCACTCCTTTTGAATTTGTATTGCATGAATGTATTACCTTTGCAAAGAAAATAAAAATCAGGTTACACTTAAGAATGCTCAAAGATGAAAAAGTATTTATTCATTGAACGATGGTCCCAAATGTTAAACTAAGTCTAGGATTTAAATGTTATCTAAAATAGGCCTAAGATCTTTAATGTCAACTGAAAATAATGTTATCTAAAGTTAATGACTTTGACTGCCTTGTAAATACCAAGACAAAACCATGATGTTTATTTTTAATGAACTCATACTGGTATACTTGAATACTTTTATGTTTACTCTGAAATTACATAAGTATACAATTTTTCTACGATTGTATCTGCAGTTTTAAAATGTGTGTGTTGGCTGGGCACAGTGGTTCATGCCTGTAATCCCAGAACTTTGGGAGACCAAGGCGGCTGGATTACTGAGGTCAGGAGTTCAAGACCAGCCTGGCCAACATGGCAAAACCCCGTCTCTACTGAAAATACAAAAATTAGCCGGGATTGCTGGGGCACACATGTTTTCCCAGCTACTTGGGAGGCTGAGGTAGGAGAATCCCTTGAACCTGGGAGGTGGAGGTTGCAGTGAGCTGAGATCGTGTCACTGCACTCCAGCCTGGCTGACAGAGTGAGACTCTGTTTTAAAAACTTTTTTA